>JAQIWT010000759.1:0-15503 GCA_034696485.1 Isohypsibius dastychi
GATGACTGGGAAGGAAACTGTAGCAAAGTTAGTATGGACGTGAGTCGAATCGTCGCGGCACCGAGCAACGAAGATGAGGACTGGGACATGCCAATAGGTATTTTGTTTTTCATAGCCCGAAACGATTCAGTGTCACTGACTATTTTGAATGAATTTCAGATATATCTGCTGTTGATGATGAAAAGGATGATGATGATATGCCAAAACATGCTCGTCGCAAAATTACAAGCAGTGAATTGAGTGATAGCGAATCGGCCTCGGAACAAGACAAGGATGGCGATCCAGAACCACAAGGAGATTCGGGTGCTTCTTCGGACTCAGATGACAGCTTTGTGGATCGCTCTGAGATCGATCCGGAAGCAGGTGCCAAAGCACGAAGAATTCTACGGAACAAAGTGCTTCCACGGCTGTTACGAAGATCACCTGTGCAACAAGATGTTTTTGATCAAAGCTACTTGGATGGAGGGAGACGTTCCACTGACTATGAAGAGCCGAGTTCAAGCGACGAGGGAAGCTTCACGGCTTCATGCACTGAATCGGAGCGTGCCAGATTGAAGCAGTTGGCGGAAGCCAAGTCTTTCACTATCGGTAAGGCAATGAGAATCAGTCACTTGATTCTGGGTGGAGTGTTTTTTGGGGACGTAATAACTTGTTGATTATATGAAGATTTTTACCTTGAGTATTTTCAGGTGATTGCACACTTGCGGAGTGCCAGGATTTCTATTTGCCTGCAAAAATCTTGATGAAAGAAGCGATTTTGGGGTAGGGAAGTCAATATTTTCCCGAATTTGGTCAACTTTACTATCTTTTCTTTTCGTAGCCGTTATATTTGTGAATACCTACATTCGGAAGAGTCCGTTTCCCTCGGAGAGAGTAAGCTTTTCCGGCCATCACAGTTTCTCAGACCCGGTGACCCTGTATATCTCACGCGATTGCCGGGAGAGGCCCGTTTTAATGATGCCAACAGATTTGTTCCTGGGAAAATTTTGAGCGTCGTGCGCAGTGGAATATTCCGTGTGGAACTTGAGCGAAGCATTCGAGAGTCAGTAATATTTTGACTTCTGGTATTATGGCTGATACTAAATTCCGTATGTTAGGGTCCTGTTTCGGGATTTGGCGGTTGATCGGGATGATACTCACTATTCCATAAACTTTCCGCAAGACTCGATTCTCGGTGCAGAGAGTGGTCTGGATCCCTCTGACGAATCCAGGGGCAGTGGAACGGACGATGAACGTATGGATCTCGGTGGGGATACAGACGGGAGTGAGGAAATTCCTGAGCTACCGCGTCGTATGAAGACAGTTCGGAAACACGGATCAGTTAGTCCGGAAGATGTGCGCACAAAGTTTAAAGAAGGTACATTTAGCTATTTTGTCTCGCTTGTCCGGATTGTTAATTTCTCGTCTGATTCAAGCGGACAAAGTCTTTGCGAAATGGAAGGGTGATGGTTACTTCTACTTTGCGACCATTGAGTCACCATGCGCGGACTCGTGCCTGTACAAAATCCTCTTCCGCGACGGTGAAAAGGCATTGGTGGATGAAAGAAGTATCTTGCCTTTGGAAAGTGTGGTTCAAGTTGGCAACTCGGTCAATTCGCTGGTTGATCGTGCCTCGGGGAAAGCTACCATCAAACAAGTGACTGGATCTGGTGGGGATCTAATTTTGTATTTGGAAGTTTTGACTGGTTCTGGTGGGACTCCGAAAAAGGTTGAAAGGTGAGATTGAGGACGTGTTTATATTCTGTTCGTCTTTCAATGTTCTGCTTAGTAGACATTTGCTGGAGCAGATCGTATTGTCGTCGGACCAGGCTCAAATGCTTTTGTGATGAAGTCAGCAAGACAACGGTGTTCTGGTTTTTGACAAATTCATTAAGAAGAATTTACTTTACGTGATTCCAGTTACCGTAACGTGATCCTGGTTTCGAGTTCTCTTTGTTGATTAACGTTGTTCCGTTCGCTCGCCGAATATCGGACTGACCTTTGGTTTTCGGTGAATTTTCTCTTCCTGACCGAGACTGACTGTGAGGGCTGGGCACCTCCATGACTTTTTTGTTTCATTCTGTGTTCTTCGTATAATGTACTGTATGTTGCAGAACCCGGAATATTGGTTAATAAAATTGAGTTCGCCTGTTCTGAGGTTTTAATGTCTCCAAGGTGAAGTGCATCGAGCGTGTTTCCCGTAATGTGATAAGAGCGTGTCAAATTCACATTCATTTCAATCAAACATTTGCGTTTTCATATAAATAGTATTGTGTTATGTTTTACTTTTAATCGTAAAACCGCTCTGTCGGCCACATTTATATCAATGTGCGATCATTTTAATCTGTTTTTTGAATTTTCGTGCATTATGCTGTAATTACAAAGTAATTAATGTGATTATTATGAGCTGAATAATTTAACTGGATGCTAAGCTTCGTACTTCACATTCTCACAGCGTACACTTCTTCCCGGCGAAGCAGGAAGAAACGCAGCCACGGTATCCAGTTCGCCAGAAGCGGAGCGAAATTCATCATCGAAGCGTTATCGAAGCGGAGCGAGATTTTGTTTAACGGGAGGTTGTGCTATGCCGCCAGTGATCTCAATCTCAACGCAAACGCACATAACATAACCATGCAGTCTGGTAGGGTTGTGCTTACGAGCAAATTTGCTCCTCGTAATTGTAATACGAGATGTATTACAACGTTTTACGTCGTTTTACAAACGTAAGGTTGTTTTACGTTGTAGTTTGAATTACTGCTGGTTTGAGTTTCTCAAGTGAAATCAACACAGTATTTAGGCAATTTTGATCACCGGCTTGTTAAATATTAAACCAGCTCAAAATAACCATATTAATTATTTGTAGTTCGAGGAGAATCTTTTGAATAATCGAATTTCGGACAGGCTGTGTGGTACTATTTGGGAAGTCAAAGTTTGAGCTTTGAAAATTTTCCGATAAGACAAATTCTCTCAGAATCTATTCTTCACCTAATAATCTAGATAAATTTCTTCAGACCAAAAAACGTTAGGCATTGCTGAAAGACGGTTAGATCCGAGGGTGCTGTACAAGAGAAAATCCAACGTTACGGTTGTAATGGACGTTGCAATTCCTCTTTATGGTCATAGAACTTGAAATTCACCGCCGACTCGAGTGTAACCGTTTTGTGTGAACTACCCGTCTTCTCGAACCCGGGGTTCACAAACCCGGTTACAGTCGAGCCGTTGCAAAATTCGAGGGCTAATTCTTGCTGGAAGAGTCACGAATGATAAATGTGCTGGGATACCCCGCACGAGCTACTTACGACCTTACAAGCACCTTACGAGCTTACAAACGTAAAACGACGTTATTTACGCCATTACGAGCAAATCGAAATTGTAATCGTAATGTACGTATTTTGTAATACGACGAAACTTACGCGTAAGGCGGTAGCACATCCCTAGTCTGGGTAATGGGTATCAGGATTCGGTCTGAACTCTGAAACTGTAGTTCTGTTTTGTTGTTGTTTGGTTCCTCATTGATTGTGGGAAGTTTGGTAGACGTCGAGGATCCCATCGGTATCGCAATGTGAGTGACCCGAATCAGACCAAGGAGTGTATGATTTATTTTCAACAACGCTGCGAACAACGTCGGGAGTTGGGACGCTTTTCCTTTCCTCGCGCACTTATTTATACCGCCGTTAATAATTTTATCAGCATCGATATCGTGAACTACTCGAGTGGATTATGGAATTTCTAGTTTGACTACAAACGAGATTTTGCAAAAATTGTAAGGCGATCGAAGAAGACGAAATAATCCGCGAAAAATGTTTTCAGATTCTGTTCCCGGAACGGCTGGCTGTCCGGAAATCAAAAGAATCGTTGACTGAAACCGAAAACATGCCTCTGCCACAAATGGCCCAACCCTGGCAGCCGATGGATATTGAGGAAGTAAATGTCGTAAGTTCATGCGTATGTATCTGTGTTGATATTTAGCCTGCCAGCTGCTCGAATCTTGATTCCCTGCGGACCAGAATTTTATCTCTTGTAGACCAGAAGACGAAGTTTGCCTGCCAGTGTTTATGCTGTATTGTGGTTTTAAAGGTTAAGAATCGTATGATGTAATTTCTTCAGTGGAAAAGTACGACTTGACTAAACTAGAAGCAGTGACACTGAATTTGATTATAATCTGCTAGCCGCATTCTTGAGTTCATATCACCCAGATCCACAGCCGGGGTTGGCCTCAAAAGGGGATTGCTTTTAATTATTTATCGGATATTTTATTAGGGCACGGGATCGGATGATGCCATAATGGGTGAAAGCGGAGAAGGAAGTCTCCAGGTGAGATTGCAAAATGTCATTGATATTTCGGTTGTGGTGAAGTTGGATAGGATATCGTTGTTCGTAAAATTATTTCAAAAAAGTTGACCCATCTCAGATTTTTCTAAAATGATTAATTTGTTCTGGAATTGAATTGTGCTGTAGTTGTTCAAGCTTGTTATTCGGGAAATATTTTGTTCTCACTCATGTTGCAGTACATGCGGAAATCCATCCATAATTTTTCGTTTAGTGTCTATTATTTCCCACAGGAAGACGCTGACAATCAAGCGTTCGAAATAACTACCATTACGAAAGAGGGCTGTGAGCGTGCGGATCCGTCTCAGTTTGAGCTGCTCAAAGTACTGGGGCAGGGATCGTTTGGAAAGGTGTGAACTTTAATTATGTTTGCGTTGTTTGAATCGTTAATGTATTTTTCACAGGTCTTCTTGGTGAGGAAAATCAAAGGAAAGGATGAAGGAAGCCTGTATGCTATGAAAGTGCTAAAAAAAGCAACCCTTAAATGTATGTATAAGAATCTTGGGTGAATATCGCTAATGGCATTTGACGCTTTCATGTATTTATACAGACCGTGATCGGATGCGGACCAAGAAAGAACGTGATATTCTGGCGGAAGTCAACAATCCGTTCGTTGTGAAATTGCACTATGGTTGGTAACTTGTTGATAGCTTCCGACGGCTGTTCATCTGACAAATTTTTTTAGCTTTCCAAACAGAGGGGAAGTTGTATCTAATTTTGGATTTTTTGCGCGGCGGTGATCTGTTCAGTCGGCTTTCCAAAGAAGTTTGTTCTCACTAGCCAATAATATATTCTTCGTCTCCAGCTTATCAGTTTTCACTCTTAGGTGATGTTTACGGAAGATGACGTCAAATTCTACTTGGCTGAACTTGCGTTGGCTTTAAACCATCTCCATAATTACGGAATTATCTACCGTGACCTTAAACCCGAAAAGTAAGCCAACTAAAATTATGAAGTCAATTTACTATATTTATCGTATCATTTTGGATTGTTGCTGATTGTTATAATATTTTTGATGATGTAGTAATTACCTCATTTGCCACTGATGGTGGAGTGTTAACCGTTATATTTTCAGTATTTTGTTGGATTCTGAAGGTCACATCAGTCTGACGGATTTTGGGCTGAGCAAAGAGGCTGTCGATAACCAGAAAACTTATTCTTTTTGCGGTACTGTTGAGTACATGGCACCTGAAGTCGTTAATCGTAGAGGCCATTCATGCGCCGCGGATTGGTGGTCTTTTGGGGTTTTGATGGTTCGTTCAGTTTATATCCAGTAAAATTATTTGTGACAGTTTCTAGCTTATTTAGTTCGAAATGCTCACCGGAGCATTACCGTTCCAAGGAAGCAACCGGAAGGAAACAATGAATCAGATCTTGAAGTGAGATGATACCACATTTCCGTTCTTGGCTGAAATTTGTTAAATTTCCCCTTTTTAGAGCCAAGCTAGGAATGCCGCAGTTTTTGTCCTCCGACGCTCAAAGTCTCCTTCGCGCTTTATTCAAGCGCATACCCCAGAATCGATTAGGTAATAAGTCATGGCGTCAGGTCACGATTGAAATTGAATTGATCGATAGCTGCCAGAAACAATTGGTTTTATTGATTCGATACCCCATTTAGGCGCGGGACCAAATGGGATTGAGGAAATAAAGACTCATCCCTTTTTCGCATCGATTATTTGGGACAAGCTTGAAAAACGCCTCATTCCGCCTCCGTTTAAGCCGGTGTGTACCCGAGCTGATGATGCTACGTGTTTCGATACAGAATTTACGGCCAAAACACCGAGAGGTAATTTGAAGAGGTGGTTTATTTATGGAGGAGGGTCCAGAGAATATATCATTTTGTAGACTCGCCCGGCATTCCGCCTAGTGCTGCAGCCCATGACCTTTTCCGTGGATTCAGTTTTATTGCACCAACCCTGATTGACGAAATGAGTGATGCCGCTTCAAACATACAAAAGCCAGTTCTTCAAGTTTGTTTACTTGAAATATTTCAGTTGACGCGTTTTATGAGTGTCTTATATTAGGGCTTTGTTGGATCTCGACCATCGAGGTTTTACGAAGAGTATGATGTTTTGGAGGTAAATTCTCTTTTTCGAATTTAGTTCGGTTTGATGGAACTTTGTGTTATTTATTAAGGTTTATACACTTTTATTTCTTTGCAGAAAATAGGGACAGGCAGCTTTTCAGTATGTTTGAGATGCATTCATAAGGCGACTCGTGCAGAATACGCCGTGAAGGTATTTTGACTCGATTTCTATTTGTATTGTCGCGATGCTGATTGTCTTCTTCGCAGATAATAGACCGAACCAAGCGGGATCCGCATGAAGAAGTTGAGATTCTTTCTCGTTACGGTAGCCACGAGAATATTGTCAAGCTGAAAGAAGTGAGACGATTCTTAATACGGACGTATGAAATCCGGAACTTGGATTACTTGGATGATAGGTCATGGAAGATGCTCAGCATGTTTACCTGGTGATGGAATACCTCCGGGGTGGAGAATTATTTGATCGCATATTCTCGCAGAAATATCTTCAAGAAAGTGAAGCTCGATCAGTTATGAAAGTTATCACTTCGGCAGTTGCTTTCCTTCACCAAAACGGGGTAAGTCGCATACCATCACAAGGTTGTGTGACCCAGATTTGAATGTGCTTTGTAGGTGGTTCACAGAGATATCAAGCCAGAGAATTTGATTTATGCCAATGCGAGCGGTGACTCAAGCAGCCTCCGATTGTGTGATTTTGGGTTTGCCAAACAGCTACGCGCCGAAAACGGATTGCTCATGACACCTTTGTACACTGCGCAATTTGGCGCGCCGGAAGTACTTAAAAGGCAGAGTTATGACGAAGCTTGTGACATCTGGAGTCTCGGTGTTCTACTTTATACGATGCTATCAGGGTGTGTATTTCTTATTCATGATACTCCCTGATCATGTGTTCCGTTATGAAATTTCTGCATTGATTTTTGAAATGATTTCAGCATTCTGATTGAACGACAGAATCGGTAAAAATTTACTGACTGATTATTTTAGAAAATCTCCATATGCCAGTTCTCCAAATGATTCTCCAGCGGTCATTCTTTCGCGGATAGAAGCTGGCCCTGTTCCCATTGGAGGCGCTTCGTGGGCGAATGTTTCCGATGCTGCAAAGGTGAGTTCCAGATACGAACAACTTTCATGTATCAGAAGTTGGTTTTTCACTGTGTTGATCAGTTCTCTCGGTCTGGATTGTTATACAGCGACTTTTGCTTTTCAGGACCTTGTTCAAAGAATGCTGCACCGTGATCCTCAGAAGCGTCTTTCAGCCCGGCAGGTTCTGAATCATCCTTGGTAAACTAATATTCACCACCTTTCCTCTGCGTTCTTTTAGTTGAGTTCTTCGATAATTTAGGATTCAGAATGAAACATCCAGTTTGAAGCGACCAATCTTCCAGCCCGATGTCCAGGTTTTAAAAGTACGTGGCAATAAAGTGTCTTCCAGCCGTTATTGCACTTATTTCAATTTCCTTATAGGCAATCACGGCAGCTACTTACAAAGCTTTGAATACCGAGTCTATTGGACCACTGATGTCGGTGGATAATTCTTTT
Organism: Isohypsibius dastychi; assembly: GCA_034696485.1. Taxonomy (NCBI): domain Eukaryota; kingdom Metazoa; phylum Tardigrada; class Eutardigrada; order Parachela; family Isohypsibiidae; genus Isohypsibius; species Isohypsibius dastychi. Next base: position 7,892 of record JAQIWT010000759.1, read on the forward strand.
ATTGCTCGTCGTCGGCTCGGATCAAAAGGTCAGTCCATCGTCAAATGTTGATGACGTCTCTCCGCTGGCATGGCCCAGACGAGCTGGTTCTTCGGTTTTACTTTGTATTTTTCCACTGAACAGTTTTTAATTTTTTAATACGTTCATCCAGTTCATTTCGGATCCTTCTGTTTACGGGTCATATTTTTCTGGAACCGTTTTAGTTTTATCCCCTTTCGCAATTTAATTTTGTTACCATGTTTTATTAACCAGTGTAGCCGCTTCCGGTGATCAAAATGCAGATTCACAGCTTTTGTTTCGTAACTTCCCCACCCTTTGAAAACAGTGTAGCAGGTGGTCAGACTTTACCAGGAGGATCAGTGTTTAGCCCGACGATGCAGAAGTTGTTCCTTTGAGACTTGGTGCTTACGTTCGCACCGACCATGCTTCAATTGCATGGTTGACCTTTTGCAGAAACTGCCAGCTCGAAATCCACTTCGGATATTGTTTTTGTGGAAATAGTGGGGCTGATGTATATAATCGGTCACTCCTGGTATGACTGGGACATTCGGTTCCGAGAACTCATAGACATGTTTTCCAGTACAGAACATGTTGCTTTTCTGGCAATGTGGTATCTGCTTGCTATACCGCTTGTGACTGGAGGGGGTTTAGGGATTTGGTTACCTGGGTCAGACCCAAGCAGGAACCATGGCTCTTATTCTACGTCGTCCTATAGTGAGCCCACTGGTTTTCTTTCAAAATCGGTCCACAGAGATCGGATATCTGCATTATCCTCAACCCGAAGAATTTTTCCCGGATCGCTGTTGACCAAATCGAGGTCTTCGAAACGCGGAGAATCATCTCGATTCATGGAAGAAGCGATAGGTCTGGACTGGAATTTCGTCGATGTGTGGTACTATGATTTGATTTTATTTTTTTCAGAGTGTTCACCAGGTGACCCGGCGAGGGCTGTGTGCCCTGGGTTCGACAAGAAAGGACGGTATGGTGGCTTTTATCCCCCGGTCGGTTGAGTGCGATTGTGTTCCATATATTCCAGGTTTCACTGTATTGATGGTTCTATGTTATGCGATGGTGTAAAGAACTGCCCACGTGGAGAGGATGAGGAACCGGTAAAGTGTACATAGTGTATTCGGTTTCTAAAACCCATTGATTTTTTGAAACGTTTTTCTCTTTGTATGTAGATACTCTGCATGTTTCACCATTTCATTGTCAACAACCGGATTAACTTACTCTAGATGACGGATTTACGTAATCCACAATGACCTTTTCTATAACTAAACTCAATTCGGCAACGTCTTGCGTTGCGTTGGCTTATGGCCATACTGTAATGTGGACTACATTAGTCCGGAAGAATCGATCGCTGTCTTTTGAACGACGGTGGTCTTGCATGAAAACTTAACTTTCATTTCATTTTATCCTCTGTTGTTTTGCATTAGATTTATTTTCAATTTATACGAAACTGAAATATTATCAATCTAGGATGTAGGCGTTTCATTAAAATGAGCGAGCAGAAAACATCAGCCATGTTACAGTGTTGCGCCGAGTTTCAGTCCAGAGGCGACCAAAAAGGTCAACGGATTTTGGGATTTTAAAAATCGGATACTTTTACGGCTGCTGTCAAAAGCTGAGAAACGCAAGGTCAGAGCACGGAAATGCCTGCTATTAGCCCATTTGGTCCGTTCGTAACAAGAAAGCACTTTACTGCTGGTGCATCCAGTTTTCATTGTGCACTCCGAACTTGGAGGCATTCAGACGGCTTAAGAAGTTTTTTTGACAGCTCCCAAGAACGGAAACTGTAAACGATAGGCTTTCAGATTATCAGGTATTCAAGAGTGCATTTGTGCCTTCGTAAGACTTACCTATTGCTGTCAGACAAAAATCTGTGGCGATTAAATTTCAGTCCACGAATCGGCGTGACTTGGTAACTTCACTCTTGAACTGGGATTGCATTGTTCTGTTAAACGCTCGCGTGCCGGGTTTTTCCTCTCCATTAGTCGGCAGAATTAGGTTGTCGGGTTTGATTTCTTTGATGTTCGGCGGACCTTGGTATAGTAGAGATGGATTTGTCAAATACCTTCACAGAATCTACTCAAACTTCAACTTCGGATCTAATGCAGCTCCATCGGCGATCAAGCAGAAGCCACGATTCCGTTGGGTCGGCTAGAAACCACGATAGTGGAATTCTGACCAACTCTTGGGAGGTGAACATTATTCTACCATATGTTTTGTCAATACAGTTATAGTAATATACAGTGTAGTTATATTGTTAGCAATATTCGCAGAGCAACGAGATGTCACCGTCGAGGGACCTACTTCGGAAGACTCGCAGCCGCTCGCCAAGCCTAGGACGTTATGTTCTGGATCGCGATCGATATAAGTCACCTACGGACACCATGCGCAGCAATTTGATCGCAACTTTCGAGAATATCGAGCTTGAAAAAATTCTTTTGAAAGACGAAAATCGGGATATTCGAGATGAGGTATGGACCGTGCAGTACGCACATACGGCTTGTTGTTTGTGGTCAACTTTCGACCTTTGTTTTTCCACATTATCTAGAGAAGATTATTCTATAGTTTTTAAATTTTCAGTGGTTCTAAAATATTCCAGAAGTTTTGTTGAATCAAAGCTACTGAATGCCTTTCAATATTTTCTGGCGACCTTTCTAGATTTCCCGTGAGTAGCAGTTTCTCGTAGATTTCCCGTGTTCTTGTGTAGGATTTCACGTTGACCAGGACTAATCTGGAAAAACTAACGCCGTTTTCTATTTTGTGGTTTCTGGATGAAGTTTTTTTGATTTAGATGCTGCAACTGCAAAACCATTTTCGCTTGTTGGAGGGATCACGTACAAGAGATGCAGAGCGATTTGACCTGCAGCAGCGAGAAGTCGATGCTCTTCGGTTGCAGCTCAAGGTTGAAAAGGAAGGTCGAACTTCCGTGACGAGCCTAGTGGAAGAACTTCAGTCCGATCTGACACGGAAAACAGAACTCTTGAATTTGTCGAACGAGGAACTGATCGAGGCCCGAGATCGGGCGCGGTTACTGGAGAAGCAGGTGAGCCAGATTGCACTTTAAATGTGCTAATGTGCTAACTTACCGTCATATTCACGAATAGCTGCACGAAGAAAGCGACGCTCGGGTCCACGTTGAGCGTGTTCTTCGGGAATATCGTGAGGTACGTGTTAAACTAATTTTAGAATATTGTTATGTAGTTATAATTTAAGTATCTGTCTTAAAGTTTCATTTTGCTGAGTATCAGTTGCGAATATTTTCATTTGTGTACATGCATCTAGAAAATTCATAAGGTAGATTTGCAGAGAATGGAAGATTTGTCCAGCGATCTTGACCTGGAACGCAAAGCATCGAGGACCGCCACCGAAAACATGCGCGAGGAGAAGGGGAAGCTGGAACAACTCAGAGATGATGTGAGTGACCTTATTATTTTGTTCCTCTTGATATTTTGTTACCTGATCTCTTCGCAGTATAAGGATCTGCAAGAAGCTTGCCGTCTGGCTGCAAGCGTTTTCGGTGTACCCGCGGCTGATCTGGCTAACCCTAACATCAGCTTGAAAAACGAGGAAGCTTTGCAAAATATACGGCTTATCATCACGCGGCGGAATGACCTTTGTCAGCATCTGACTTCCACTGCAAGGGAACTTGCTGCTCGGTCTTCTGAAAATACAGAGCTTTCGGATCAAATTCAAAACATTTCACGAATTTTACGTTTGGAATTTCGGGTTGGTTCGACAATCTGAATCGATGATATCTTTTTACTGAATTTCACTGAATTGTTTTCGGTTACAGGAGGAAATTACTCCAAACTCACTGCTGCAGTATGATATATTCACCGAGCAATCGGCATCACTGGAGAATTCCAAAGTTTCAGCTGCTCTGGAACCCCTACACAGTGCGGTTATTGGATACGTCAAGTTGGAAATGAAAAAGCGGAAAGTGCTTCGCGAGGCTATCGACGCAACTCTAAAGCACTTTAACTGGAGAGCTTTCAGCGGATCACGTGCGTAATGATAATTGTTTGTTGCATCTGATTATTCTACCGTATACGATGATAAAAACTCGGTCAACAGTGTTTCTTGTGTTGCAGAGCTTATTGGTTTGTTGACTGGTATATTGACTGACCGGAAGTCTCTTCTCGTCAGCAACAAGACGGTGTTGGATCGCGTTCTCAGAATCAGAAACCTTTTCAGCGAAACTGGTGGACTCATCCGAAAATCACAAAATGAATCTCGTTCCCAGTTAATCGCCTACAAGAATTCGATTATGGTTAATGGAAGACATCAGCTGGATGAAGCTCTCTACAAGTTTGCAGACTCGACAAAATCTAAACACGAAGGTGTGAGACGATCGATGGATGGTAACTTTCGTAAAAAGCTGATCATCGCGACCGAGAAAGCTGTTAAGGAACAAGAACAACGACGGGAGGAAGCTGTTCAAGTCGAGAAAACTAAAATCGCCCAGTTGGAAGGCAATCTTTCCAATTTGCAGTCGGTAAAGCTATTCACTTTCGATGACTCTGATAAAATTTCTTTGTCTCAGTTAATTTATTTCAGGCAATGAAGGCAAAGGATAACGACATCGATCGTTTAGCGGACGAGATTCGAACTGCGGAGAGTAAACTCTTCCGGAAAACAGAAGAGATACAGCGCTTGCAGGTTCTGAAGAAGCCGACGTTTTATACTATTTTTTTGACTTGTTTCATTTAGTTTGAACATGCTGCGGAGCTGAAAAACATTGAGCAGACCAAAGTTGACGCCCACACAGCATTGTACCAAAAGGTCACGCGGCTGGAAGCAGAACTTCTTGACAGCTCGGAGAAATCGAAACGCGACTTGGACCAGCGTGCCAAGCAGATTGCGGCTCTGGATGAAATTGTTGTCGCCAAAGAGCAAAAACTCGCTGCATTACAAGCGAAACTAAAGGAGAGGAACGCCAACGTTGAAGGTAATGTGATGTGATGAACGATGAATATGTCAGCAGGACATAGTAATTCCATTTCACACATTACCATTTCTCTTTCAGAATTGAAAAAGCAGTTGGAAGCAGAAAAAAGTCCCAATCGCGATGCAAAGCTTCGTGCCGCCATCAAAACATACGAGTAAATTTTATGGGGAACCGGAAGCTTTGCTTGTACAGGAATACATTTTCAGGCGAGAAACCGCTGAGCTCCGAGCGAAGATAACTGAACGGGATCAGTTGGTAACTCATTTGAAACGCCGGGTTGATGAAGCGTTGAATCGCGGACAGAAACGATTGAACGAAACTGTCGAGCGAACTCGAAGTGAACTTGTAGCCAAAGAAACTAAACTTGTCGTGAGTTGTGCACTGATCGCACAGATTTCTTGTTGGCTCAAATTCTTTTTTTTTCAAGGAGAAAGAGAAAGAAGTCGATAAGTTACAGGAACAGATGACGAGAATGAGCAGAGTACTTGCTCGTGGACCCAACAGCGGTTCACAGAAAGACCTCGTGTAAAACTGACATGTCAATCAAGTTCGAATCAAGGGCGAGATTTTATTCCATATATTGTAGAGCGGGAACTAGTAGAAAGTCGACTGAACGTGGAACTATACTCACCCCACAGCCCATGGTCCGCAATCTTTCCAATAGCAGAAGCGTTTCCGGCACGGAGACAACCCGACTTCCCCCGATAGTCCCAGCTGGTGTCGTGGGTGGAGACCCAAATTCCAATGGCCAGGTACAACGCCCGGTTCCCTTTTTCTCGTCTATGTCATCTATTAAGTTTGTTCAACAGTTAACCCGAAGATTCACCGCTCGATCCGGATCCGAAAAGCCAATCAGGCGATCAAGAGTTAATTCCGTCTCATCCCGTAGTCAGGCTACATGAATTCTGTTTGCATCACCGTTTTTGATGAGCTCACTGTTCGAGAGACTATCACCGTTGTCGCGTTCTATTTTGCTAACCTCCGAGAGTTCCATGAATCTCACGTTTCAAGGTCAGAATCAACATGCCGTTGCCTGTTGTAGATATTCAATAGTCTTTGCTGGAGTAAACGTTTTGGCACATGTTATGCTTTGAAAATGCTAAAATTCTATATTTCTGAAAGTTGGACAAGATTTATAAAGTAGATGTATATTTGTTGCTGTTTCGAGTTCGAGGTTGTGAACCGTTTTTTTCATCGCACCCCTTGACCGACCACTCAAACCGTTCGCGTCATAGAAAATGACTCACTTCACTTGGACGATATCAGGCTGATTTCGAACTTGTTAGCCGGTTAACCTGAAAACGGGTGGGTTAGGTTGACCGTTGGCCAGTCGGGCCATCCAGGCCACTCACCTCCGAATTGCACAGCGGGGTTGTACTGGCAATTGGCATTATCCAGTTTTAAATTTCCCTCTCACACTCTCTGTCTCTGTCAGCTTTGCCCTGATATCTGGTGACCTTTCATTTTGGCTGACAAAACCTTCCTGCATCCTTTTTTCGCCCTAATATCTTTAACCGTCCTCACACAGCAACGACGAAAATGGCTTCTTTTGGAAGAGGAATTGGTCGTGGCAGTTCTCGTGACGATGAGCCCAGGTCACTTGGAAGGGGAATCCGACGAACAGCCGCCATTCCTGTATTCACACCTGTAAGTCGTACTTGTGTATTTTGCAACTTCGAAAACAGAAGAGTTCGGGATTGCTTGGTACGCATATCGTTTTACAGGCATCAAGCCCAGCTGGAACAACAGTCCCACCATCTGGTGGTGTTCAAGGTCAACGTGAACGTGAGTTGCAAAATACACAGCCAGTCCAGCTGTCCAATTTACTCCAAGTTAGTGCTGTGCTTTATGGATTTTCTCCCTAGGTCTTCCTCGCGGAGTCTTCAACGACAAAATCCCAACTTACCGAGTTCCTCACCAGTTTCAACACAGGCCCGTTACAGCTAACATGTCTCCAAAGTTCGAGAAGATAGGTAAGGAATATGAGACGAATAATTTTTAGCACGGGAATTTGGTTTAATAAATATGCTGGAAGAAAGAAAGTGGTCGATAAATCATTCGGTGTCGTTTTTCTGCAGGGTATGCGGGAACTGCTGTCCGCCTGACGACCAACTATTTACCTGTTGGCTGGACAGACAGAATCTTCAAAGTGGCCTACTTTCGCGTTCTTTTTACGCCAACAGTGGAGTCTCGCTACGAACGTCAGGAGTTGGTGAAGAAACTCCACGCTGTACAGGACGTCTCATACTTCTTTGATGGAGCTGCTGCTCTGTACATAGCTTCGTCATTTGTGGAAGACGAGAAGGTACGGTGGTTTTCAGTTCATGAATCTGGAATGAACTACCAGGTAGGCATTTCATCTTGTAGGTCATCAAAGAAAGTCATGATTTGAACAACATCAAAGTGGAAGTCCAGTTGACATTTATTCGGCACATCGGAGACCCTGCAAAAGAAGATGAGTTTGAAATGGGACGTGCTAATGGAGTGTTCAACAATGAAATCATGGGCCGGTAAATAAATAGGGCATTCTCGAGCTCTGCGTGAACCGTCGTTCTAGAGTCTTCCTTGTTATTGGATTAGGAATAAATTTGATGTATTTCCAGAATACTTATCGATATGGGTCTTGTCCGCATCGTCAATGGCTATTTTGATCCA
>JAQIWT010000760.1:0-15454 GCA_034696485.1 Isohypsibius dastychi
GGGAAAAAATTGTTAAACGGTAACGGGCGGAAAACGGGAGCGGTTTAAAAAAAACGGGCAATAACGGGCGGGAGAGCAAAAAAAAATAACGGGGCAAGTTTGGATACAGGTTACCAGTTCGACGAGAGTGTCATGAGAGTACTTTTCTTATCCTCAGATTGGGATACTTACACATGTTTTAATTCAGTGTGGTCCAAACGCCACCTTCCAGAGGATTCTCATGCTCTCAGAAAGATATTGGGGTCGCTGATTCAATGTCGACCCATGTTTCTCAGCCGAAAAGTGTAGAAAAGTAGCCATCAAATTCATCTGAAGATCACGAAACATTACACCGATTGTCCGAACCTGCGCGGCCAAGAAGTTCGTGAATAACACACTAGCAGAAGAGCCTGTTGCGGATATTATAATGTTACAACTCGATATTCTCCACTAATTGCTGATATGTGACCGGACAAACAGTTTGGTTACGATGCTTAGTGCCTCGTACACAAAGAGTGAGGCGTTCTGCTGGCATGGATGTTCTCCCCCGATTCACGATTCCAGTTCTGGAGAGCCAGTTTTCGGTTGTTCCCCGAGTTTCAAAGGGCTATTCCTCTCAATCGAAGTACATCTCCATCTGTCCTGTCATAGTTTTGTGAATTCTTCTCGCAGTTTCCACATTTACCTTGAGAATTTCTCTGGCTGTTTTTTGGATTCTCTTTGAAAATTTCGAGGTTACAAGGTCATTGTCTGAACATAATTCTGTGGGTTAAGTCCCAATTTTAATGACATGTTTTCTCAAAACCCACACACATCACAAATCTAGCTGCTTACAGATCGTTCATTTTTTTAAATTTTGTCAAGCAGTCCGATGAGGTTCTTCTAAAATCTGATCGTCTCTGTCCTGACAATTTTTGTGAAAACTGTGGTTTCCATGATCCAGGAACAATTTTCACTACACGACTTGTCAATGGCGACGAACAATTTGCCGATTTCAAGAAGGGCGCAGATTTTTTTTAATCGAAATTTGACTTCTCAATGAGTATCTGCAGGCATCTTCCGTCCCAACTGTTGAAAATCACTTTTGCAAGATTGCACATTGTAGGAAGGCGCGAGAGAGGATGGTGTGCACAAGAACTGGGAGATATTAATGCGGCACCGTGACGAACGATTTCTTCGAAAGGAAAGTCAGCTCAACCTAAGGAAACTAACCAACCACAGCACCACTCTGTTTGAAATTCAATAAGTTGTTCTCACTCAGGTTTTCAGCAAAACCTTATGGAAGAGGCTCCTCTCACGACCTTCACGACCAAAAGACTCCTCAGTCCTCACACGACCTTTTCACGCCTTTTTCACTCCTGTCACGACCTTTTGGTTCACGCACTCTAACTCCTGACACGACCATCTCGAATTCAATCATCTGAAACTATTGTATCAGTAAAAGCTCGGTCACACAAACCAGGAGGCTTTGCACCTCTTAATATTCAAAATTACTGCTTCAGCGGTTACGACGCCATTATGAAGGTCGAAGCCGATGAAAACTTTCTATGCTTTTAGGCCACGCTTGTGTGGAATTTTGGCGAGCTTGAGGTGAGGCTAGCTACAGAACTTGCTGCCCCCCCCCCCCCTTCGTTTTGTCTGCTGGATGTCCCAGACTCATGCAATTCTGATTGTGATCTTGATTTTGAAACTGACTTTTCAGCTGATTTTGACTGTGACCTCGAGGACGATCTGGCGGTAGAAGCTGATGGTCTAGAGCTCATCGAGTTGGACAAGAAAGTGTTCATGTTTTGAGAAGTACCGCAAAATTGGAATTTCAGTCGCTAATTTCGTATTTTTTGATTTTTAAAACAATTTACTCATTTCTGTTCCTAAGTTCTCATTTATAAAAAGGGGTCGTGAGGGTAGCCATAGGTCGTGACGAAAAAGGTCGTGAATGGAGCTGGAAGGCGTGAAAAGGTCGTGACAGGAGCCATTTCGAAACCTTATATACCCGATGCTGGTTGGATTTTCCTCACATTTCTGTCTTTCGATTGGTTTATCCAATATTCTATAATGCGAAGAATTCTCTAGTTTTTATTCAAAGATTCACATGACTGCTATGAGTTCATGGATTCAAATGCGACGACGTGCAACCATATAACATTGAGAACTTCCAGAACAAATCAGGGGAAAAATATCAAAAATAACCACCATGATTCTGAAAAATATTTCTCTGAGTCAAAATCTAATCTATGCCATATCTGGTCTAATCTGAACAAACGAAGCGCTGGCAGTTCTTCAACTGATTTCTCAGTGGAACTCTCTGAAACACAATCAAACGGAAAACCTGATTTGGGTGACCTTCCCTTGAAAGTCGTCTTCATTGTCGCAATCAGCAGCGTAGTATATATCACGTCTTCCAAAATCCCAGTTTTTAATCCCGTTCAGTGAATAGATTTGACCTTCTTTCACAGGATTCAGCAACTGCGGATGTTGATCGAAGTACTTTCTGAGCCATTCATAATGATCGTCACAGTGTAGAAGGAAAATGTGTTCCTTCAGTTCTCTAGACAAAGGGGCCTGGATGGACCAATCCAGGGCGACCGTTTTGAGTTCTGGTAATTCGCTGAATACCCCTTCTTCCATGAATTTTATTGTCGAGTTGGAAAATCCAAGGATGCGCAACTTCCAAAAACGGCGGAAGCTTTCACGGTGTATCACAATGCTCCGGCTGTCCAAGATATCCAACTGCAGTAAATTAGGCATACTCATGTTTTTCAGTGAGTCACAGTCCAAGTCAAGCAAATCGTGTACATGGAGACGTATCAGATTACTGCCGATTTTAGTATATAAATCTCCCTGCAATCCATTCTTTCCATGGAAGCCAAAAATAATTGCTGACTTTGGAAGGTTCCTCTTGATTCGATTGAAGAAAATTTTGTAGTCCATTGGCTCGGCACTCGCTGTGCACATGAAGTCGTAATAGCCTGTAGAGCAGTCACCTGATTCGATATTGAAGCACTTTTGTCCTTTCAGCTGGAGTTCGGCGCATTCGTTTTCTGACATTGTGGTGGCAGCAAATTCCGGAAGGACTTTTGGATCTTCCGTTGTAGTCGTCATTGACGTAAAGACTGCCGCTGTTATCACCGTGGTTTTTTTTGTCGTAGTCAAAACTGGTCGGGTCGTAAACGGTTCAGGTATAGGTGGAGGCTCTGGTTCAGCATCTGGAAAATACCACAGTAACTTCAAAAAATCAGCCTGATGTACAGTACAATAACCTTCTGGATCTTGTTGAGCTTCCAGTATAGTCACTAGAACTAAAATGAGTGAGGAGCATCGTAAAACATTTGATCTGGATGGAATCATCCCCACGCTGTGTTATTGCTTGTGGATGAATGCAACTAATAAAGAAATAAGTGAGTCTTCGGAAATCTGCTTAAAAGCGGTTGCGCGAATGCCTTCAAGGGAATGTGTAAAATTATGTCGTGAGTAATAACATGAACTGCGAAGACAAGGAGAACACTTTCTGAAGTCGTCAGTTCGCGTGCTTTGAAGTCGTTAATTACATGTTGCAAAGCAGGTGGTAGCAGTCCAAATGACAGTGACGGTGGTGCCATTGAGACTTTCAATGTCAGTCCCGGTTACTCAAGACTTTCAGACTTAAGATAGGAATATATGTCAATTCTCATTCTATGATCACTTGCGAGTGGCTTAATACTAAAAAAAGTAGCTTAAACCAGCCCAAACTGGATGGGTGACGCAGAGATATTTTGCTACATGAACCAGCTTAAAACGAGGGTTTTTGAAATAATTTTTCAAAGTGTGACCTCTCCGAACATTGTTTATTTTGCACAGTGGTGATTATAGCTGCTGCGGGGGTCCGAGGGGGGGGGGGAGGGTTGAGGGGGGAATGGAATAATCAGACCTCCGCCAAACTGTGGCAAATTTTGGATTGGTTGATTTATTTACCATACTTGGGCGGGGGTCCCACACAGCTTGGCGGAGGTATGATTACTCATCCCGCTCGACCCCCATAGCACTTATAATCACCACTGTTTGTCCAGCTTGCCAGACTGCTCGCTTATTTTATGTTAAACGCAGCATTGCATGTACCGGTTTTCTGACTCATTTTTTCATACTCGCGTGAAAAAAAACGGTATTTTTGGACGCCTGATTGGTAGTGCAAAACACCTGTTCTTTCACAATCCGGGTGGTAATAATAAGGATTGAGCTTCACCGAAGAAAGCACTGGCAGATCTATCAACGCACAGTTCGAAGAATTATCGCCAACAAACTGAAAAAAAGGACCCTGCTGTGTTCAACTAAAAAAATGTCAACATTATATCCATACAAGAAACATTGCGACAGTATCAAAAAGTTAACTTACATACAGGGTTCGATCTGCAAGTCCGCAATCGGTGTCATTCTGAGCCAAGATAACAATCACTGAGAGAAAAAGATGTTTAAGATCATTTCCAGTTTTGATTGTCGAAGCTTTCAAAAGTTTGTGGTGATGTAAAGAAGCCGTTGTTTTTGCACAAGATCGTGCAAGAAAATGGTTCTGAAGGGAGTACAAAATAAAGGTTTTTCGCATCACCAAAGTCTTACCAGAAGTGCAAAAAAGAACGGGTATTTATATCGTAGCCCACGCTGGGGCAGGGGGGAGGGGGCTAAATTGATCCCGGTGATGGTTGGTTTGAGATCCAAATCGAGTTTGTGTTGGTATGGTAGGCTCCTAAAGCAAAGGCAGCCTCCCAACTCGATGTAAGTTGCTTCTGCGAGTTGAGTCGCGCGGTGCTGCGTAATAGCCTGTGCCCACACAAACAATATAATTTTACACAGATTATAAAATTCACGAATTATTTATTGTCACTGATTCTTGACTAGCCCGTGATTCAGCAGGAGTGGGAGGGGCATACCAAAGCGTGAAAAGTTGAGTTGAACACCGCGCAGACGCCGTCACACCCCGGTGACTTGATTTCCGTTCTGATTTATATTCACAATAACATTTTTCTGCTGTCGCCCAAACAATTATCAAGAGGCAGTTAGCTTATAAGCAAGATTTTCTTGAATCTCTATATCAATCGGTACTTCCATGTATCTTGACAGTGCATATAATGTTCATGTTTTTCCGCGGAACAAATTTTTGTTTTTGGGGGAACTTGGAACTTTGGGGATGTGGGTTCTATAAACACACCGAGATAATTCGACGACCTCTCTGGGTATATTTCTCACTATCCTCCAGATTTCGAGAAGAACCTTTCAAAACTGCTTTCCGGACTCCAGTCTACTTGGAAGGGCACCTTGCGATTTCGTAGTCAACATTACGTAGTCTCTACCTTTCGTAGTCAAAAGCTCTCGTAGGCCAAACCTTTGGTTGACATGACCATTCGTAGCTAGCAGTTTGGTGGTAGAAGATTCGTAGTCAATGCGATTCGTTGTCAGAGATTTCGTAGGAGATACCTTGTGCAGTTCAGTGCTCTGGTATTCCAAACATTTAGAAGTATTCCAAAATTTGCAAAAAAAGCTGTGTAAACCACGAAACCTTTAATCCAACGGAGGCTCCGCCTAAAATTAGGTCAAGTTTGAGTTTTCAGAAATCGCCATTATTTTGCTAGACTACGACTTTTCTGAACTACGAAACATCTGGTCTACGAAAAACGAAGATTACGAAAGGCAACAACCACGAAAACTCTAACTACGAAACTACCATTTTTCAACTACGAATTCTCCTGCCTACGAGAACGACTAACTACGAAAACTCGACACAACGAAACCTCGTTTCAACGAAAGCTTTCACTACGGAAGGTGGCCTACGAAACGTTATGGCACGACTTGGAAGACAACTTAACAGCTTTCTTCTCTGGAACAGAAATCCATTACCAAAACTCACAGCCAGCAAATTAGCACATTTGAGCAAGGGTCACTCACTTTCACGTGAAAATCAGCTTATCAAAGTCGCTTGCCGCCTCTTTGAAATACGACACATCAAATGCCTTTTCATATGACACGGTGGTGTCTTTCAACTCTGACTGTGAAAAAGTTGTGTCCGTCATTCCAGTTATATTCCTCTTAATGAGCAGTTTATTCTTTGTTTCGTTGAACCACTTCATGAGGATCTGCTCCGTTTGAACAAGATGAAGGGCTCAAAAATGCCCAGCGACCTTATTCGATGGTATAAACGTGATTCATCACTGTCACCATGTCACCTTACAGTATAACAACAAATCTCAATATGTTCAAATGAATGGGCTGGCTATGACTGTCCTTTGAAATACCAGTTATTCTCTTGTTTACTATTGGGGCACAAAGATTCGGATTTCATAAGAAATGGGGATGAGGAACCTTGTCCACCTCCACGAAGTCAGAGAGGCCACGACGTGTTTTTTAGCAGACTTCCACACACCTTTGCTATGTTGAACGTACCAAAAAGCAGCCCTTAATTTTTGTTTCATTAAAAGAACCTGGATTCGAAAACAATATGTTGGAGAAGAAAACGACATGAACCAACAGAAATGTAAGGAAAATAGCCGGTCTGTGCGGAGCTGTTCGTTCACGATAGTGCGGAACGGCGTATCAGTTTGTTAACCATTACTGGCTGCAAATGTGATGCTCAGTCAATACTGCTATGATGGATTTGCAGTTCTATTTAATAAATTTGGCTAATTATCAGGAAGAATGCGAGGTCACCGTGATTAAAAGAAATAAATGACACCTACAGGAACGCGTATCCCGGCCCCCGCAAACTTACAATACCAATGCGAGCGAGAGGCATGATCGCATCATGCTGTTTCCGTTGTTGACGGGAATTGGTCCCCAATTATGCACTTAGGTCCCTGCCTCAGCCGAGTGTTGTTGAGCTCACAGCATATTTGTCTATATGAGAACTGACTCAAATGTTCAATCTTTGAATACGTGGAAAAAGTCCAGCCACATTCTGACACCGAGCTGGATGACATACGATGTAGGGAAGAGAAGATCTGCACGGTGGAAGCCTGCCAAAGACTTGAACCACAACCAAGTCCGTTCCTCCTTCAGCAGTTTAAAACTGGACTGCGAAATGATATCCTGATTGTTCTGATCGTCCTTCAGGGGAGTCTTTAACCTGACCGGGACGTGAATAGGGGAGGCCATAGCCTAACCGGGGCTTTAGGGGAGGCTATAGCCATATCCAAAATAAAAATGCTGATCTTGCTTTTGCAACTTCGTCGGTTGAAATTTAGGACTCTGCGGCTCAAGTTGAGCTCGAAACCTTATCGAAGACCAAGACTTTGATGTTTACTTCCATTGTGCAACAATCGCGATCAAGACGGAGAGTTTACTCGAGTGGTAAAGAAAATGAGAAGCCAAGATTCTGAAAAGCATTTTAAATATTTCCGTATGGACAGCACAACGTTTGACGAGCTGCTGGGAAAACTCGGACAGCGCATCACGCATCACCGGAACCATCAGTATCCCATCAGTCCAGAGGAGAGGCTAGTGATAACTCTTCGGTTCGTGAGGTTCATTCAAACAAATATGTTTCACACTTGACTGTTCTAAGACGCTATTATAAATCATCACACACCCGCTCGGCAACGCAAAATTGAAGTTATCATTTAGGATTCTGGCATCGCGAACAGATCGAATACACGCTTATCATAGTTTTTGCTTCGGCGTGACCACTGTCAACCCTATTTTCCGGGAAACTGTTCTAACATTCTAGCACTAGAATGGGCTCCACCGCCAACTCTGACAAAATGGAGAACAAATGCCGAGGATTTTGAATAACTGTGGAATTTTCCAAACATGGTTGGAGCGATTGACGGGAAACATATCGTCGCCAAAGTAAGTTGAGAAATGTTACAAAAACCTTCAGTTAAAAAAGTTAGTCCAGTAACAGAACCATAGTGTAATCTTTTCCCAGAAATTCTATAGTGCTTAATTATAAATACACGCACTCGGTCGTGCTTATGGCTCTTGTGGAACCAAAGTATTCATTCGACTTTGTGGATATCGGCGGAAGCGGTAAACAGAGCGATGGTGAAACCTGGCAAAATACTCAACTCGGAAAACAGCTAGCAAATGGTACGCTGCTCCTGTCTGGTCCGAAAGCCCTGTCGGAGGAATCCATTGAGGTTACACATGTTTTTGTAGTCGACGCAGCTTTGCCGAAGTCCAAAAACTTCATGCGTCCCTACCCGGGGTTGACCCAAATGGATATCTCACGAGAATTCAGAATCTACAACTACACGTACAGTAAAATTTGCAGAAGTTAATGCTGCGAATTTTGAACAGCTGTGAAATCTGAACAAGGTTTTCGGTCCCAGTGTACGAAATCAAGGGGTGGGGGATCTGTGAATTCTGAACAGCTGTGAATTCGTAACAAAATTTTTGGTCCCGCCGATGTTCACCTCAACAGATTTCACTGTACCAGTAACCCGAGCAAGGTACTGACCGCATTTGCTTTAGAAATAAAATCCATGTTTGACTTCGTGCTGCAGGACGGACAATATGATATGAATCTGACAGATCAGAACAGAAGTCAGACTCGAGCAGAATATTTCATTTCGTCCTTGAGAAATTCAAGGCATTGCTGGAACTGCCACGGTGTCTTCTCTTTCTGTTCTGCTCCGCTTGGCTGTTTTTCTTCCTTCAGTTTATCTGAAACGCACCTTTCAAAGCTTTGCATTGGTGTTTGTATTGTTCCGCTGTAAAATTACTGTAACTGATACAATCACAATAAAATCAGACTAACTACATGGAACATACCAGAACGTCCTTGGAATTTTTCCGAAATCTAAATCCAAAGATCCGATGTTTTATCAGTCAGCATATAATCGTCAAGTTTTATTTTCCACAAAACATGGTTTTTTTCAACCAAATCAATACGATTTTCTCTCTCTTCAGCTGTCCATTGAGACTGATGAGGTCTAACAACAAAAGATGGCAGAGGGGCAGTCAGATCTTTAAACAAACCAAATCCTCCAGACTTGGTACCAGATTAACCAAGATAAACCAAAGTATTTCAATTTGACGCACATTCTACGGGGAGATCATGATGAACAAACCAGGATCTGAACGGTTCCTGTATCCATTCTGCAGCGATATCGCAGGAAATAGGATTCGTTCTATTTGCAGCGATTTCGTTTGAAATCGTTACAACGGTTATCGCTGAATACAATTTTAGTATTTCGGCGATAATGACGTACGTAGTGGCGCGAAATCGCTCACCAATTATAAACAGGTTAGCGAAAAGAAACATTGTTGCTGTTATTGCTATTAAAGCGCAAGATTGCGATTTGGACTAAAACTGGGCCTTAACAGGGCCTTAAGAGACTCAATGCAACCGATCGTACTGATTATTGTCGGAAACTATTATAAGCACACCATCCAGTTGAGATTAAGAATACAGCCCGTGAACCACTTCAACGGTGTATACCCAACTTCTTCTGATAGTTCTGTAGCCTGGCTCGAACATACAGTATTCGCCTTCAATCGCAATTTCGAATCAGGCGGGACGTCTTTCGCACGCCATTTGTCGCCTCTGCTGATTGGATAATAGTGATCCGCTTTCCGACTTCAGAAAATAAATTAATGCGTCTTTGATGCAATGTGATATAAATTCAGTTATGATTAACTTTAGTTACGGTAACTTCAGTTATGATTGTTCCAGTCACGAATTGTCCGCCCTCTCCACCTCGGTTGTTCACAGGAAAAACGTCGAACGAGCAAGCTGGGTGACTGGTCAAAGCAGTCACAATAGTTCATGTAATGTATCATCGAAATTGTAGAAGTTGTTGTCTTGGCTAATGTGAAAACCATGAGAAAAGTACCAATTCGACCGAGTTGTACGAATACGAGTAAGAGTAGTTTGTCAAGTTGTTACTATTTTGGCAGAAATGATTCTCCATGTTGCAGTGTAAAGTTCACCATGGATGACAATTACACTTGTTGAATAGCTTCAAATAAGAATCTTTCTCATGGCCCAAATCTCTGCGATCTTTGAAGAAAATATGATTGGTTGTCAAACAACACGACATTTTTTACGGGCGTAATTGTGACAAGAAACGAAACGTGGCCTGTTTGGAAAGCACCGTGTTTCCATTCACGGGTGTTCTAATCTTCCTTGGAAAATAAGCACTCCACTTGTATTGTCCCGTACCACGAAGAGAAATGGATGGTCAACCCTAAAGGGCAGGTAGGGTAACGCACTGGCCCGCGAAACCGAGAAAAAGGTGGATGCGCTTGCTTCGGTTCCATTCTCGTTCACATCTGTTGAGAAAAATTTTGTTTTTTGATTCTTCGTTTTTTCGTCATTATACCTATGAAGCTCTTGTGTAGCATCTGATCGACACGCAGGTCTCCGTCCGTCGAAATACCTCGAAGATTATCAGACGCTTCGAATAATTTCTTCACTCCGCTGTGTTCTAAACATGTTTTCATGTTAACGGAAGTTCCAAATTTGAATCTCGGCAATGACAATTCAATGCTTGTACGTCGTGCAGTTGCCGTCAATCTTCGGAAAAGGGTCGGTTCGAGTATACTTTCGAGGCGCTGCAGCCCGTCAGTTCGCTTTGGCAGCAAAATGGCGAAGTAATAAGAAGGATCAGAGTAAGGGATTTCAATATAATCAAAATCGTTTTCCACATCTGCCGTGTACCGATATCTAAGGATTGTTGTATAATTGATAATGAATACCACGTTTGCTCGTGAATCTGCCATTAAGCATCGAAATCAGCTAATCGCTCTGCCAACTGAGAAGAAGAATTATGTTGGCATCAGATCGCTTATAACTTTGGTGGTTTGCAAATTCTTTCAAACTCTTTTGCTGATTCTTATACGGAACAGAATGAGCCATTTTGATGGTACAGGACTGGAAACAAGTTATCAACAAGTGTTGCCGTCAAAATAATGGACTTGTCGACTGTTGACTCAACAGATCAACAATTCTGCCGACAGCGAAAGCCGGCAAAATTGTGAGCTTGTGGAATGTAAACACTTCTTTCAGAGGCAGATAGGAAGTCCACAATTTTGCCGAACGCGAAAGACTACGGAAAATCTATGGGCATCCACTCAGTCTATGGCGAAATTGCTGACTTTCTGTCTGCATTTGGCAAAAATGTGTACTTTGTCTTTGGCTCTGGAAAAACTGTGAACATTCCAAAAGTCCACAATTTTGCCAGCAAATCTGTTGGCAGAATTGTTGACATGTAGAGTCACCAGTCAACAAGTCCACAATTTTGACGGCCAGATGCGTGGAGAACAGGAACAAGATGCCAAAAACAACTATTTCTACCGTGCTCGCGTAGGGCGTAAATGGTATGCCCATTTTAATCGCTCAAGCGAATGTGATGTTCTGGCTGCATACTGTCAATTTGAATTTTAAGAGTTTGAGATTTCACATGTAGTCGCACCGAAGCAGGCTCCATGGTGAGGGCATTGAAAGGTTCTTACTGTTACCAAAGATTCCAAAGGCAGTGTTCCAAAATATAAGGTCTTATGATATTCATCCAATGAAGCTTTCTGGAGATGAGAACGAAAACAGAAAGAAGAAATCTCATCCGCATACAATTTCAAATTCACAGCATGCAGGCGACACATGACATCCGGTTGAGCTATCGGAATGGGCTTACCACCTATGCGGATCGTGCTTCGGGAACTCCTTTTTTCGGAGTGGCCATTTTCGAGGTATAGCTTTAAAAGTCCCGACAACTGGGAGTCCCGAGCTATCGCAGTGCCAAATTTGGAGTGAAATATTTCGGAGTGTCCACTATTCGAGCAAGCCCACCGATCTTTGGGAGTGAGCCTCATAACTACCTACTGTACCTGTACTGTCTCGATGCTAACGGACACTTTTTGGACCGTGGTGGTAATTTACCACTGGGGCAACCAGCAACCGTATGGTGGTACCCTGACTAAGTAAGGTAAAATGACCGGGGGTGAATTACCACCGGGGTTATGAATGTGTCCGTTAGCATCGAGATAGCATCGAGACAAACTGATATTTTTCCGGAAGTTTCCGGGACATTCTCTCTTTGAAAAAAGTTTGTTCCTTGATTCAAAAAAATCAATTGTTTGTTTTTTCGATACTCCGAAGAGTCCTCAGTCCGAGATTCCGGCCACTCCCAAAATGCCTCTCCGAAAAACTCTCACTCCCAGACCTCGGACTTCGAGGATGTTCTCACTCCGAAAATGGCACTCCCAAAAATCCGACTCCGAAAGCACGGGATTCCTACCACCTACGTTCTACCCGATCATGATAGAAAACAGTTGTTTTTTCCATTTTGTTCCTGTTCTCAACTCTAATCATTCATTCTCAATCCTTTACTGTAAAATTTGCTCATGTTTTCTGTACACAAATGTGCAAGAGAATTCCAGAGGACTGAATACCACCAGACTTACTGTATTAGCGATCTAATGCCAAAATAATTCATTCTCTCCAGTATGTGGTTAGCTGCTTCCGATGCTTGAAAATTCCACGAGCCAACGGGTAATTTATCATTCCCCATATAGTTCACCGATACCTGTTACGTTGAGTCATATAGTCAACATCTTTCTCCGCTCCAACGCGAGTAGCAAACTTTCCACTGACAATAGTCTTGAAAGGATCCAGCCAAGAGGCCTTGAAGTGTACACCCCCCACAAAGACGAGCTTCGTTGACGTAGTTATCGCTCCCTCTGGAACGACGTCTGAAACCTTACCCTCAGTTTGTTGTGAAATCCACTGGTTGATGCGTTTCTGTGATTCATCTGGGTTCTTAGAAAAATTCGCCGACTCCATCGTCACAAGAAAACTGTTCTTCAGCTGAACGGAATAGTCATTTTCAATCTTCATTTCGTCCGAGAAGAAGATCCCGTGTGAACTCTTTAGTGATGATGAAGCAGATGGTTTTGCGAGTTTTGCTGTGTACTTTGATAGTTCTGTTCGCACCTGTGCTTCAAAACGCGTGTCGTTTTCCGTATGATCGGATATAAGCTGATTCAATTCCGATCTGGTTTGACCTTTCGCGCCCAGGAAGATTATATAGGCTGTAATCAGTAAGTTAATAGGAGAAATCAGTATGTTCCCATCCGCGTAAATTTCTGCAGTCATCGAGTAGAAATTGCCTGATGAAAATTCTGACACAACATTCAGTGCCATTATCGCAACGTTCGAGGTTTTCCCGAATTATCAATATTCAATAGCCAGTCAGGTCATTATATTGTATACGTCCGACGAACGCTTCGGGCCGCAGTGCACATAGTAGTAGGCTTGTGACGTCAATCAGAACTGTTGCAATCGTCGATTTCAGTGCATCACTCTCCGACAGCACCGCGCAACGAAGGAAGTAATATTACATCGAGCAATGCTCGGGTGGCAGTTAATTACTGATCTGTTTACCCCACAAGCAGAATACCTTCAATACATATACATACAGATTACTGCCCATTCTACGAACAAAGTTGCTGTGCAACTGCTCAGAGAATAAAGCTTTTCATTCAGGTTTTCTTTCCAGCATTATGGTTTGTTCAGGTGTGCATTTCAGAAAGCCGTAAAATTTTTCGAGCGGTAATAAGTCATTTTTCATTACCCATATCATACGCACCACTTGATACTAACTCATAATCAAGCTCGGCAAAGTGTCAATCCAGCAGCAGCTAAAACGATCAAGATGAAATTGAACGACCAGGCAGAGAACCACGCTAGTAACAAAGTAAGTTGATCATTATTCGATTATGTCATGGACATGGCGTGTTTGTTGACTTTGTTCTGGTACGTTGATACCTAAAACGGATGGTTATCCGCTGCGCAACAGTTGGAAACAGCCCCTTTCATTGCTCTAATAATGGCAACAGGTTATTGAATTCGATCGTCTGATAACTGGGACTTTATTTTCTTTGTGGGATATGGAATTTTCTAATAAGATTATGATGAGATTCATCAGAAAAATGAAAGAACGAATCGACTACTAGAAAATCTCTCCATAGTGCGCCATCAATAACTTAAAATAATTGGAACCGCGGTGAGTTATGAAACGTATCGACGATCTTTGGCGAATCTGTTGGATGATGAGCTTGCTCTCATCAGATGTGGCTTTCTGACTACGGGCCACTCGCAGTGAGGTTTATCAGCGTTTATGCGGTGCTGTTATCGCCTCCACCAGGTGAAATGTGTCGAGCTGCATGTTCTGGCATGGCTGGCTAAATGGACCAGCTGAGGTGTCTGCGGGGTGAGTTATGGCCATTCTGGGTTCCCGAACTGCTTGTGCTGTTGTGTGCTTCTGCCAGATGCACGCTATGTAGCTAGTCGCGCAAGAGCAGTAACAAAAGATTGACCCCATGCAACACAATACACGATGATCCAGAGAGACAGAGAGGAGCCCTAAACAGAAATTTCTTCACTGCTCACTCGACAGAAACCTGTGCTAAATGGAACAAGAAATACTGGATAAAATATGTAGCTTAAAGCAGCCAAACAATCCTGAGGGAGTCAGAATTCCAAGTCTTCCTTTTTTTAAGCACTGCATGATTGATGAGCGACACAAACAACCACCAACCATTGTTTCGGTCTTTCAAAATTCAAATTTCTATATTTTGGTTCTAGCAGGATTGTCTGGCTGCTTCGAGCTACATACTTCATCAAACATTTTCTGTAAAATCTAGCACAGATCTTTGTCGAGTGAGCAGTAAACAAGTTTCTATTAACGGCCCCTCTCTGCATCTCTGAATGACCGTGCACTGCCTTACATGAGGTCATTCTCTAGCTGCCGCGCATGTGCGGCTAGCCACACGGCTTGCAACTAGTGCAGAGGCAAACAACGACCCAAACAATTCGGGAACCCAAAATAATCATACTGTACTGTCTCGATGCTTGTAGCCACTTTTTTGACCGTGGTGGTAATTTACCACTGGGGCAACCAGCCACCGTATGGTGGTATCCTGATTAAGTAAGGTAAAATGGCCGGGGGTGAATTACCACCAGGGTTATAAAAGTGTCCGTTAGCATCGAGACAGTACAGTACATCATAAAACCACGAAACGAAAAATGTTTACGAAAGACATATCATAGAATGAACCGCATTGTTTTGAAGCTCTTTCGTACCGTTTTCTCGCGATGGAGAATGATGGGATTCTGGACCTTTCCAGTTCCTCACAGACAATTGAACTGCACTGGGTGTACCTTCCCGCATTCGGAGGAATTTCGATATACTTTTGAACACTTGGAAATCCCACAAGCCGTTGACAGAAAATATGCGGACGCCGAGGCAGTTTTGGCCTTGGTGCAACAGCCCACGGTGTTTTCGGCAATGCACCGCCAACACAAAGCCAGATTGATTTTTACGGGGTCGATTTCGATGGGCCGACACCAGCAAACAATGATGATATTACCGCTGCTCACTTAGATGACTTTTTTCCACCTTTTCAAGCAAAACTCGCGGTTCTCCATGGCGCAGTACCAGTAAAGACAACAAGTCTGGACACTGCTGGGATTTGCGTAAAACTCTGGACACCCCCATTTTTTTGGTCTGAC
>JAQIWT010000761.1:0-15440 GCA_034696485.1 Isohypsibius dastychi
GGTATGAGTGGCTTCTCGGGCGCTTTTGGCGGTTTTGTCGAACCGGAAAATGCTGGAGATTTCGGTTGATGAAATTTCCCTCCGTTGCTTGAGCTGGAATGTGGCTGCGATGGTGGTGGAGACATGAGATGTCCGTGTGAAGAAATCGATCCACTGCGAGTCGGAGAAACATGTCCTTGGTGATTTCCAGGCGCACCAAGCCCTGATGTCCCTTCTCCAGCAGGAAATGCTTGTTGTTGCAAATGATAGGCAGACTGTTGCTGTTGTTGTTGATGATGATGTTGCTGCTGCATTTGCTGTTGTTGTTGCTGTTGCTGCTGCTGATGCATCCACTGATTTTGGTATTGTCCGCTCGTTCCAGGCTGAGGTTGTTGCTGGCCTGGTCCACCCGCTGAACCCAAGGATGGACCGTTATAAACACCACCTTGCATGTTTCCTTCCATCTGTGGCAAATATTGATTCATCCTCGATCGCTTCGGACAAACTCCAACTCAATCCAAAACAAGACTAACGATTGCTTCAGCTGCAAAACTGCAACCAACACTGGTTCCCCTCGAAGCGACAAACATCCAGATAAATATGATAATAAACCAAAACTGAAACTTGAGTGGTTCTTGTTTGGAAAACGAAAATGTCAGCACGATCTTCAAAGAATGCTGTAGTACGGTGCGTACGGTGCGTACTACGTAGTACGTACACCACGCGTCATATGAGAATCGAGGGAAAATGGAGACGCGCGGATGGTTATGAGTGCGGTCGTCGATCTCGTACATGCCATAAATAGAGCTTCGAGCACGACGAGCAGTCAACAATCAAGTAAAACCAAGCGTAAACCATGCTCATTTTCAACCAATTCGGACTAGAGGGCGGGGGTATTCAACCCCGTTCCGTGCCTCGATTTTCTCACATCTAAACCCTACATACAAAAGAGCATGTCATCTGTAACCCCTTGAACAGAGTCCCACTCGTTTGCGTGTGTGTATGACTAACTTGTAAAACCAAAGCAAAAGACGAGCAACGATTATGAAAACCAGGCTCTTTGCATGTTATGGTGGTGTGAAAAACTCGCTCTTGGTTGGTTTTCTGAAAATTTTGGATCTTTCTAACGAGATGATAATCTGTGTTGTTCATCAACGACCGGAAGTGGAAACATCAGTCGCTTGCTAAGAGTACAATTGGATTCCCTCATATTTCTGCTGCAGTTCTTCGCTTCTACTTTATTTCTGGAAATGTTCACGAATATGGCTGCTGCACCTGTAAGTAATTTTTTCCATATTGTAATTGCTTGGAAATCAACATTGGGGTTGTTTCTGAAGTCGATTGCTAGTGCTGAGTTAATTTTTATGGGGCATTGTGTTGGTTCGTCGTTTTTTCGCTTCATGGGTTTACTCACTTTCTTTGTAGAATTCCGACACGAATATGCAGCTCCATATACAGGACTATGTTCAAAAAGCAATTTCTCACCCGAGCAATCCGGTTCAAGCTTCTTCTGGCGCTGTGGCGCCATTTTTCCTGCAGCCTCCTCACTTGAGCCCATTTTGCCAATCTCAGATTGGAATGGCTCCTGTTCACGTTAATCATCCTCCGACGGAAACAAATCCAGCCCAAGCAACCTCCGTTAAAAGTGGTGAATCTGCGACGCCAATTATTCCATCCCTAAACAGCCAGACGAATAACACAACCCACCAGCAGTTGAATTCGGGAGGACGACTCTTGCAGCCAAAAACACCGTTGGTTTTTGGTGCACCTGTTAAGCCATCCAAAAGCCCGGAAAAAGCGACTCTGTTGCCCTATGTGCGACTTAGTAAAAATGTAAGCCATTTGTTGTGCTACACTGCCTTTAACGACCGTTGAAAACGTGATTTTCCAACGAATATTTCTTGATGACAGGTTTTCATGAATAATGCTTGCAAAATTCCCACCAGCCAAATTTCTTCAATACTTAATTCGTTGTTTTGAATTTTCAGTCGCATTTGAATGTTGGATCAGCTGGCATTCATCAGAACCACGCGAACCTTGTTGGTGTCATGACGTCCGTCAACCCCGCCGTATCACCCAGGCCGTCAACCCCAGGATCTTGTCGAGCGCCCATGTACGTCGTTGAGCATTCTGCGTTGTTGCCATCAAGCGGCACCGGAAGTCATCCAGTATTCGCTGACCAAGCAGCGTCAGCAGCTCTTGTATTGAACAACAAAGTGACCATCAACCCCGCGAAAATCCTGCCGCGGACCCAAGTTGTCAAAGTCTCCCCAGCGGCACTGGTCAAAAAGCGCGAAGTCAAACCCAGAAAACCGCCAGCGCTAAAGTCGCCCAAAGGAGAAAGCAATATTGCGGCAAGTTTGGTTCTCGTGAGTCGAACCGGAAACGCAGCTCAGAATGGTTACATTTGCAAAGGGCTTTCCCTCCCCGACTCAAGCCGGAAGATCACTCAAAAATCTCCCAAGACAGCGTTGCAGCCGGAAGCTCCTACCACGTCGACGGCCATTTTACGGGAAAAGCCTCAAACTTCCGCTGCCGTTCCATCTTCTCCTGCTTCTAGTGAGACTTCCGGAAGAATCACAAAGATGGAACCTCAGCTGGATCAGACCTGTTCAGCTCTTCCTCGAGAACAAGGTAAATTGGACATCCAGGTGAAGCCCTCCACGTTCCCAAATGAAGGATTGAAGAAGAAAGATCTAACACCGAATGCACCGTTTGCCACCAGTTCGATGAACAATGCATTGGATATTCAACCTCGAATGCAGAGCCTCCTTCATCCTTCCCTGCAGTCCCAGCAGGTTTTGAGCTCGGAAGAAGAAGGCCCCGATCTGATATGTCACGACTCTCCACTTGTTGCTCTTCCGTCGCCGCCGCCACCGGTGTTTTCGGTTCTGGCGGAAAATGGAACAAGCTGGAAAAAACAGCGCCTGATTCCGGACTCTGTGGCGAAATTTCAAAGTATTCTTCAGGATACCAGCATTGAACCTCCATCAAGCCCCTCGAAACCTTCTGCCAGTTCCGAAGCGGAAAATCATGCCGATGATAGCGTAAAGAAAATGAAGCGCTCCCGGAAACCACGTGTTACAAAAACTTCGACCGCACGGCCTGCTCGAACGAAAAAGGTTAAAAGCAATCCGGTTATCACGACGACAAAAACTGTCCCAGTTGCAATGGAGCTGCGGCATAATGAGAGCGCTGAAGAGCGCAAAAACCGATTTCGCCGATTAGCCCAGAAGTATTCCTCGATGGATTCGGATCAGCTGCAGTGGCTTGTGGCGGCAAAAAGCGCTGGGGAGCTGAAAAAAATCCGCTGGCTTCGTGTGGCAGATCGAGCATACGCAAAAGCTGAATCCGCGAAAAGTTTTGGAAAAATGGAGAAACTCCGCGACAGCAAAATCCATGTCATCATGGATCTGGAAAAACTGCAAGCACCTTTCGAGCCGCGTGCGATTCACTTCATGCACACTTCTGAAGTTGAAAAGAAGAATCAGTTGATTGCAAGATTTCGATCTGGGGAAGCGTTGTCGTCCAAAGATGTCAGTTGGTTGAAGGGATTTTATGCTAGACTGTGTGATCTCGATTGTACGTTTCCGGACTTGGGAGCAAGCACATCTTCCGGTTCAGCAACTGATGCGCTGAATTTGAACCAGGGCGACGGAAGGAATATCGCACCTTTATACGGTAATGAACGCGGTAAGGATAAATTCGAAATGTTATAAAGCACTTTGATCATTCTTGAAATTTGAACTTTGCGGTTTTCCAGGAAATTTTCAAAGCGAAGCCGTGACCCCCTCGACGAGTTCGGGAGATATGCCATCATGTCGGCCCTCGGTGAAAAGAAAATTGATTGAAGAAGAACACGTCGCCCTTGACCATACGGCCGTCCACGCAGCCCATCAATTTGTCCGGAAGTTCCCTGATACGACAAAAGCGATAATAGAACTGGGACCTGATGATAGGGCATGTGCAGTACTGTTGCTGATTCAGCAACCAAATGCCAAAATAGTGCAGGTCAAAAAGGAAGTAAAACCGCCCGTAAACGGTTTCCAGAGCAAAAAAGATTCGGTGAGTTGTAGAAATTTTGGTCAAGCAATAAAATTTGATTTTAACGTGGAATTATTTTTTAGGTTGAAGCAGCAACTGCCCTTCTCGATCATCTTGTTGTGAAATATTTATGCATACCGTCTTATCCTATTTACGTCAGATACCCGGTTTCCTCTTCTGCCGTAAATCAGCATGTTGCCAGTGTGGAATTGTCTCAGGATGTATCAAAATGGAATTTTAATCGGACAGCACGCGGATGGGAAACTGTGCAGTTTGTGGAAAGTTCGGATGCCGGCCAGCCGATACTGGATCAGGACTTTGATCTCGCCAGTGATCATCATTTTAATGCGAATTCTCAGTCGACGTCCCGTCCAACTCTACTCCAAGCTCCATCCGCGACGTCTTCAGTTTGTATGGCGAAATTAAATCAGCAGATATCTTCTCGGCTGCCGCTGGATCTGACAGGCATGGCAAATGATCCAGTTGGACAGAGACAGTGGATGTCGTTTGAATGTCGGCATTTGACGGAGCAGTATTTTAATTTGGATACGGCAATTCGCGGGCAGGAATCTTGGATGAAGTCTTCGTTGGCGAAAATGCAGAATTGCGGTCTTCCGGATACCTCAATGGCGATTGCATACCGGTTTGCGGATCTGTCGCGGGAAGGTCTGAAGAAGGTGAAAGCAAGTACCTCATTTATTAACAAAACGGTTAAGACTGGAGAGCAGGTCAGGGACATTCTTGAATCGTACAAGAAGAAGCGGCCCATGACGAGGAGAAAAGCGAAAGCCATCAAATTGGATGCATAGTTTTCCCTATTTTTATTCTCAAGTTTGAAGCATATTCTATCTTTCTCTTCGTTGTTATTTTCGATTGGAAATAATTTAATTGGTTCTGTATCTCTCGTTCTTGTTCTATGTTATGAAGACATGCCACCGGAACTGCCCTGTCCACCAAGAATGACTCTTCTTGTTCTGAGCTCCTCATACTGGTTTACTTCAAAACCGATCTGTATACTTTTGATGCTAGTGTAGTTTTATTTTCATAAAGGTCAAATTTTGTCTCGATTCCAACAGGAAGCACTCGTAAAACATGGTTTTTGATAAGATTTTTGCGCTGTCTTTTCAAGACGTTGCTCTTGTCCAAGACGCATGCCCATAAATCAATCAGGAGGAAAGCGATTGGCATCGGGCAAGCAGTCTAAATGACATGAAAAAAAGCGGATGCTAATCAAATGGCGCCTGTTTTCGTTGATACCACCCGAGCGGCTGTGAGGGGGCTGATAGTTAATCGCGCAAAGATTGACTCCTTAATTAACAACCGATCTGATTTTGAGATATAATCATTATTGTCTCCTTGCTTTCTTGGCTTGTGTCAATTTGCACATCTTCCGACACCATAGGGGTCTGACCGTACCGTGACTTTCTCGACCTGACCTTAGTTTTTTATAACGGTTATCGGAAAAGACTTAAATTTTTAGGGCGTTTTTTGGAAGTGGATGATTGCGTCTCAAGTGTTTCGTAGAATGAGGCAATTTGGCATCGTGACTTATTATCTGGTGTCGCTGTGGTTGGCGTTGTCTATGGCATCTTTTCAGTAATCATTCTCGAAATCTTTTTGTCAGAGTTGTCTAATGAAATGAAATGAGCAAACCTTTTCAAGATCGTCCCGTTGAAATTCACAGTCAAGTGGCTGACTAACCTGATTGTATCCTGATATCCTGCTAGTTTTAAGGCAGACAATCTTCTCGCGTTTGTCGCACAGATTGAAAGACTGGATTCTCGGGGATCAAAATCCAGCTCGTAATTGAGTGAAAAATCGATTAAAATATGCGTGAAGATATCGATTTGTGAACAATGTTAAAACAAAGCGCGATATGCAGTATGTGGTACAAGCTACTGTATTGTTTCGAAAATGTTTTTCATCCATTGAGGAGCAAAGATAATCTTGCTAATCCTCTCAAACGCCGTCGCCAGCTCATTTACAGCTCAACTTTGTGACTAATCGTAGCGCCGAATAAATCGCTCCCAAAAGGCTGGACTTTCAATCCAAGTCTGATACCGCAAATTAGCAGCTAAGTTATCCAAGACTTTGTTTGTTATGCCGCTGCTGCTTGTGTCGGTATTTTTCGAGATTATCTGAATCATAAATAGATGGAGCCGGCGACAAAGATTTGTCAGTGCACTGCCCACTTTGGTTTCGATAGATAAAGGCACTTTGACGACCATCGCCATTCGTCCTTTTTCGTGAATAGGCGGTCCTCAAAGCCTACGCTGCCAGCGATTGTGAATGAGAAGATTCAGTTTTCATTCGCGCACTTCGACACTGCATCAAAAAACTGTTCTTCACCGGGACGAGATTTAAACACATTCCGCATTTAGAGTTTCTTCTTGACTACCAATCGACAAATCCAACATGTTTCCAAGAGGTCCGATCAGCAGCATTTCCGGTAAGTTGCTTCCTCAAAGTACGAACGCATTCGTGTTTTTTTTCGGGTTTTTGTTGGTATTTTTATTTTTGTTCTTTTGTTACATTTTTTCAGACTCTCTTGTTGGGTCAGTTCTGATGAATTGTGTTACCTGATGATCTGATTTACGAAATCTTAATAACCAGGAAGTTGTTGTTTCCAGGTTCTCCGTTTGACCAGGTCCAACAATTTTTCCCTCCACCTCAAATGCAGGCGCCTGTGAACTACATGCATGCAAGCTTGAGTTCTTTGTCGTTGCTTCCTGGTTATCAAGCGGATCCCAATATGAAAGTGATACTGGACAACAGCCCGCTCTGGAATTCGTTCAGCAAGTTCACGACGGAAATGATCATTACCAAAACTGGAAGGTAAGATTGGGAACATTAACTTCATAACTTAAATAGTAGAATTTCAAAATCAAGTTCCTCTGGCTGAAAACAATAGCTTTTTGTTCAAGAATCTTCGGCACAATGGCGAATTTTTCCTTGTTCCTTTGAAAAACTCTGGATATTTGTGGCTTTGTTTATGGCGAGATTTCCAAAAACCTTGATCTTATTTGAAGGCAATTCTGCAAATTTTTCTTCACTGTTTAGTTTATTTCTTGATGATTGTTTTTCTGTTCTTATTGCGTCCAAGAAGAACATCAGCTGAAGAATTTTTGCGGATAGGTTTGAATGGTTGGGAGAGTTTTATTACGCGAACTTCATTGTGGCGCGATGAATGCGGCCGTAACTGGTTCGCAGAAGTCAGTTCATCAATGAGGGATTCTATAAAAGATGTATTGTCAGGAATGACAGTGAATGGGTGCCATGCTCGACGACTGTTTATGTCATTGGCATTGCTAACAAAAGCCATACGCCGCCTAATTAGTCCCCAGTGTTTTGATCGAGGCGTCTTGTTTAATTAGTTGATGGCGTCTTCTTCCCAGCTTTCCTTGAGTGTTTTCGCGAAATCAAGTCCATAATTTCTATGAAACCGGCATCCGGACTCCCGTCAAAGAAACAATAGGAGTCTAGCATTTAAATTGCGACATTTTTATGATCTCACTTTCATATATATACTTCGAAATCTTCAACTGGATCACATCTGGTATTTAAGACATATGCCCGTGGGAAACGTTCGATAGGTGAATCGTCCTTGCATATTAATAATTGCAAATTATGTGAATATTTTACATGGTGAGGTTGAGTGATTTCCAAAAGGATTGCAGGCCATTTTCACCTTTGCGGAAAGGCTAGCTGGTCAATTAGTCTACTAATCAGGCGCTGTCTTTTGATGTGAAAGCTAGTTTCAGTGTGAGCAGTCCATTTTCTCCGGTATATCCTAATCACTCAAAACCGGATAAGTTTATTGAGGCATAAAAATTAATGCATCGTCGTACTAAAGAGGCTCAATCGGGTAATTGCTCCAGCAATTGTCTTTCCGTCACGATAAGTTCATCGCGGAAAATATGCCGCTGTCTCAATTCTGTCGGAGAAGAATTTTCATTGTAGTGATGGTATCTGCCAGAGTGTCTTCAATCATAAAATCTGTCGGACAGCGATACAATTTATCGCTGTTTAAAAGTGCGGCCACACAGAATGCATTTTGATTTAGAGATTTCAGAAGAAAAAAAAATTTTGATCAATTCTGAACTCTCGCGTTTTGTAGGAGGATGTTCCCGGTTGTGAAAATCAACGTCACCGGCTTGGAAAAAGGCACTCGCTATTATGTCATTCTCGACATGGTTCCAGTTGACGACAGCCGCTATAAATATCACAGTTCAGCCTGGACTAACTCCGGGAAGGGAGATCCGCATTTCCACGGGCGTTATTATACTCATCCAGATTCACCAGCAACCGGAAGCCAGTGGATGAGACAGCCAATCTCGTTCAGTAAAGTCAAGCTGACCAACAACAATTTCGATCAGAACGGACAGGTAAATTTAAAGTTCGGTGATTTATCTGTTCTTGGATTTAATAGAGACATGGAACATGGTAGGGCTCATTAAGTTTTAATCGACAGAAATTTGCCGCCGTTCTCCCGACGACATGTGGTGACACACAGGCGTTTACCACAGATTTATCAAATTGCTTCCCACTCGCGCTAATTCGTTCATATTTGCAGATTATCCTCAATTCCATGCACAAATATAGTCCACGAGTGCATATCATACGAAGCGATGATTTAATAGCGTTTAATTACGCTGCTTTCAATACGTTCACCTTCCCGGAAACGATCTTTGTGGCAGGTAAATGCGTCAAGCCGGACACGCACGTGTTTCGTCCATCTGACCTTTTGCGCTTTTCAGTGACCGCATATCAGAATGAGCAGATTACCAAACTTAAAATAGATAATAACCCATTTGCCAAGGGTTTCCGGGACCTGCGCGATTGCAAGAGAGTGGAAGAACGCTGGTTGGGGAAAAGGTCAAGAGAAAGTCCATCGAGCGAAAATGAAGAGCCATTAAAACTAAAGATGTCGAAGCCGAATTCGGATGATGAAAGAAGTGGATCTCCAGTTCCGGATTCTTCATGTAGCCCTCTTTTGGGCAACTATCAACAAAGTACTTCGTTTTGTCCCAGTCAGCTGTCGCCCGTCTGGCAGCAACATTATGCCCAGAATTATATGAATTACTTGTATCCGCCCGCTTCTTGGATGTCTATGTTCCAGCGCTTTCCGGGAGCTAGTTCGTTTCCGCCGGCGATGCCGTTCAATTTGACGATCCCAAATTCGGCTAACAGCAGATCAGCAATTACTTACCCACACACGTAGCCTCGTGTAACTTGGTCACTGCAAATTAGATGTTTTATATTCTGTGTTATCGTTTGTGACCTTTTTTATCATAACGTGTCTTGTTTTTATTCGAATATTTATCCGGACTGGAATCCGCTATACATTCTTTGACGACTGGTCTTTTCCGAGATCCGTGTAGTCGATTTTCTAATTTTTTTCTTCGGAGTACGGGATAAATTTTATGCTGGTGCGCGAAGAAATAAACATACGGCTGAGAAACAGCAGCTACTTCGGACTGTAAGGGGAAATATGCCTTGACGGCTTTTAGAACGCATATTGATGCCGATATTTTCAATACATATGAGGAAACAGTACCAAAGAACTCGAACCTACTGCCGCCCATATATGTACAGTAGGAACATTATTGTTATGGTATCAGCGTTATTAATAATTTCATATAATTCCAAACTGCCGCGTAGATCTCGTCAGCAACGGCTGAATTCCATATACCCCTATATTTTGGCTTGAGGGGGGGGGGGGGTTGAAAAAAAGGACCGCCTACGCTAATGGCAATAAACGTTTTACATGTATCGCGGAGAAATCAGTTTTCCCAGTTCAGAAAATTCATAATTTTATGGGCATTGTTGGTCGATCGTCTTCTTGAACTAAACTCCAGGCTTTTCTTCAAAACATGCTTGTTGTCTCCTCATGACATTAGATTGTAGTAAGTTCTGCCGTTCGTATCGTGTTTTAGAAAATCGTTTCTTTCACTCGTTCTTTCCTCAGCGTCCTTTCTGTTCTTAGGCGAATTGAAAATCGTTCCTCATTCTGTTCACCCTGATTCTTGGCCTGCGGGCGGAAATCGATTAACTCCATGCGATGTCTGCCATGCAGGCTACAGTTCCTGCGTTTGACGCGGAGGATCTGATGAGGAAAGCCCGCGAACTTTCTGAAAAGCTGCATCTTCATAACGACATGGCAACAGAGCTTCTTCTACTTAGTCGAGGTATAGAGAAACGCGAGGAGGCCGTAGATGAACTCCATGCTGTTCTGCGGACTCACAATGCTGTGCCCTTCCTCGGAGTTACTCGAGCAAACATTGTTCAAGATCTTCATCAGGAACATCGCGTTTTGCGTGCACTTCGTCAGGAAAATGACGAGCTGAGCCAGGCTGTCCAGGAAAATGGTGATGCGATCCAGTACATCATGAAAAAGTACCATCAGCATTCCAAAAAGCTTGATGATCTCAAAAACAAAGACGCCATGTGCCCAGACGCTCTCGACAAAATTCTTGGTCTCGCTGTGAATCAACACGTTGAATCTCTCCAAGGAGCAATTGCCGTTGCGCAGACATTTGTTTATATGGAAGATGAACATGCAAAAAAGCGCAAAGAAGTCATGGAGAGGATCAACAAGGAGAACGTTGGACTACGAAGCGCGCTCAACATAATCGATAAACAGTTTACCGGAAACTGTACCTCCACTGATATTGAGTTACTGTGATATACCCCGAGTTCCTTGGGTCTATTTATTCGAAGTACTAGTCAGGAGACACTTTTGGTCAACACGTGGTTCAATTGATCGGTTTCGTTGTGCCAAACTTGTCATGTACTGTATTGAACAATTTTTTAGGATAAATCCACGAAAAAACTAGTTTTTTGTCACGGTTCGTTTTCCGGAAAAGAACCAAAAGCTACAATCAACCGGCTCAAAAAACTCAGTTCTACTTCCGCCACGGAAGAACTTGGAAAAATCATGCACCGCCGCACTCTTAAAACATGACCGCAGTAAAAATAAGTTCTACCTAAAATAACTTACGAAAGCGAAGTAAATAACATGATAAAATAAAATAAGAGAAAACTATCCGAACGCGACAAAACCATAAAAATACCAGGTCCAGGAAGATATCAGGCATACCAGTGACGACGTGCGCATTGAGGAAAAATATTCAGATCAAAATCAGATGACCGTTGAAGGATCTTCTACGAGCTCGGCGAGTTTGGAGCTGGAGCCAGAAGCTGAGTCCACCTTTTCATCAAGCACGTCTCCACGGTTTAAAATATTGTCCAATCGAGTGCTCTTTTGTCGCGGTTCCACCGTGTTGCTGCTTTCCGCAATTGCTAGCTGATCCTCCGCCACGGCGTCCATCGCGTCAAAAGGACGTTTCTTCCCCAACCTGATTTTGATCTTCTCTTCTAAATGCTGATGCATTTTACCATCAGGAAGACGGATCTGACTCAAGAAGACTTCAAAGCGGCCGGATTTTTTCCAGCGGTAATAAAACTCAACCACTTCTTTCACCGTCCGAGTGGGAACTGCTGCTTGTACAATACTAAATCGCTTCCAGTTTTCCGCAATCACCATTTCAAAATCTTCACATTCTTTTTCCGACCACTTAGAACTCTCGTATCGACCTGGCCGGAAATTCCGTCGACATCGCCGAAGTGCTTCGTCTTTGTCGAAGTTACAATCCAGAAATTCTCTGAAAAAATTCGAAAAATATTTTAATTGGTATCTTAATTGGTATCTTAATAAAAATTTTATAGCAAACCTGAGAAACTCTTCGTCATCTGCTACTTCGCTTTGCGCCAGCTGATCAGCTGGAACTTCCTTCTTCAGCAATATTCTTTCTTGGATATAGGCGGCTTTGAGAAACTCTGCAACATGACAAATGCATAAGAAATTAATTATACTTACCAAGAAAATAACTATCAACGCACCAATTGTAACGATTTCAGGCACTCTTGGAGCCCACTGCAGAATATCATCGGTCGGATCAGCGGCTGTATCAAATTCATTCGGGCTCATTTCCGGGGTGTCAACCTGATGAGCCGGTCCGATTGGGGTTTCTCTTTTCAGCATCAAAAGATGCATCGGTACGAACTCATCGTCATCAGATTCCGAATCATCCGAAGCAGAGCCACGGGGCTCACCTCCAAGGCGGGCAAGAAACTTGACAAGTTTCAGTCTTTCCATTTCTCTTGCTTTATCGTCCATATCAACTTCTTCTTCCTCGCCGCTTGACGAGGTCCAATCACCTTCTTCGTTCCCCGATGTTCCAGACACATATGCAGCTTCAAAATACTGTGGTCTGCCCGCTTGCGGTGAGTGAGATTCCTGAGATCTGCAATATCCAAACTGGACATTTTACAAACATGAACCGTGTGATCAGGAACAAGAAGCGAATTCAGGTTGTAGCTTTCATGATATCTGCTGGAAAAGTCCAACCGGAGGTGCAACCGGAAGTGAACCTTATTAATCGTACCTGTCGCTCGAGGTCGTGGATATCCCCTCCTGAGATGGACCACCGCCGTCCGTAGGTGGGGCACCATACATCTTGAGTAATTCTTCGATGGGAATCTCTCCCAATTTTTCAAGCTCGTCAAGTTCTCCATCGTCTTCCTCTTCAAGCTTTTCTTCGTCATCAAGTGTTCCTTCGTCGTCTATACCGTCTTCCAACGGCGGCTGGTACAACACATCAGTTAATGCTGGTTCTGAGCGTTCTTTGGATAATTCGTCAACCGGCGACGTCCGCTCACTGAAATTTGGCGGGACAATATCCACAGTTATCGTTTTTGAAGATGCCGTGATAAGATCAGCGACAGGTTCGGCGACAGATTCGCTGAGAACAGTCTCCAAAGCAGGTAACGATTCCGATTCACGTTGATCCTTTCCAGGATTCATGGATGGCTCCGTCATTCCTGAATCCAGGTTCACCAAAGGAAGAGTAACATGCCTGTTGGATATCCATAAAATAATATACAGTAAATCGAAAACTAATATCCGTATAATTTTAACAACTCTATACGGCTACGGCTACACAATTTACAGCTCGTGCATAACTATATAGCGCAGCAACTGCTTGCATGCTACAAAGATTCTGGAGCGATCTGCAATAACCGCAGATACAAAGCAAGAGAAAAGTGTTGCTCGAAAATTCAGCGAAGTCTTCAACCAGTTCCTTTTAAAAAGGTCAATATTCCTGCAGCAATCAAGCGCTGAACTACATTCGTGCGGGAGGAGTAGAAACCTTACCTTAAAACATCTAGTCGTAGCAGGCAGAATCAGTGATCGAACGTACAATTCGGAAACCGATTCAAGGAAAGAATCTATGGATTTAAAACGAACTTCATAACATTTCCCTGTTTACATTTTCCACCCATAAAGACGAACCATTTCTTTCAATGAGCAACCACACACCCAGGCCAGCTGGGGACACACGACCGTAAGTCGGTAACCCAGTCCCGCCTTAATGGGAAGGTATGCAACTTCTACTTCTACTTCTACTCCTTGTCAAAAACTGAAAACTTTGTCTAATTTTCATGATTTGTCCAAAAATCGTGAAACTTTGATTTTGAAATCAAGATGCGCCAAGGAAACATCTGAACAAACAAATCCTATGATTTCCGATGTTTTTTAATGACATCATCTGGGGAGGCGTTTCTTCTAGATTTAAAAAATGTAAAAAAATATGAGTTCCCGAAAAATTTCGAAGAAGATTCGTGACTCAAAACACTCTGATTTCAGTTTTCTATTTGTTTTTCGCGCGATATCTACTGGAATACTGAGATTTCATTGAGCAGAGTTTGAGGGTAGAAGTTGTGCCAAATCGTAGAAGTAGAAGTTGCATACCTACCCCGCCTTAATGCGTAGTAATTTGGTCGGTGTAGAACCATGGTAGCGCAATGAAGAATGAACCTCGACCTTCGTTGTGAATCTCAACTTGACGGAATGACAAAAAACAAACGCACAAATCAATAAAATAAACCATATGAAAAGACAAGAAGCAAAAACCAAGAAAGGCGTAAAATTAGATGAGCAAAAGTACACCAGAGGCGACAAGATTATTTTTGAGCATGACCTTTTGGAAGATAATAGTTGGTCGGGAGGAATGGCATTTTGACTACTGATCCTTTTGTTACTTTATTCCTAACTTTGATATCCACTTCCGTTCCAATCTTGGAACGAGGTGTGTTGATATACGCCATGGCAATATTCTTTCCGATGGAAGGCGAAGGACAGCCGCTGGTAATGACGCCGATTTGCTTTCCGGCTGGGTCTACGATTTCGTAACCCTCTGGAGAGCAAGAAGTCTTGTGATAAAAACGCCGCGTAATTTACACGAATTCTGTCAATGATCACATACTTCTCAATGGTACTCCGGTAGATACAAGCCCGACTCGCTTCCGGTCCACTCCGTTCTTCAGCTGACTCAAAATGTTTTCTGCGCCAGGAAATCCTTTTTCAGCTCGACGTCGCTTCCCTGGAAAAGAAGGCTTTTCTCACTGTCTTCCAGTTCTTCCACAGAACAAATTAACTAAGCGCATACATTTAAATAAAGAAAGGAGAAAAATAGTTACCGATTGTCCAAGACAAAGCAGCCTCAACCTAGAAAAGCATCTCATCAATTAAATAATCTGAAGCTTTTTTAAGTGTCTTTAGGTATTCAGCGTTTTCTTTATTTTTATACAATAATCTAGTCTAAAAACTGATGAATCAAAACAAACCGGTGTTGTTGTTTCATCAATGTCATTCCCATATAGACAAAGACCCGCTTCTAGTCGCAGGCTATCACGGGCTCCCAGTCCAGCCATGAGGGCTTTTCCGTGGGTTGAGCCGAGAAGGATCTCACAAAGCGGAAGCGCATCTTTGGATAGACACGAGATCTCGACACCATCTTCACCTATAACAGCAACACTATCAAATATTTTTACTTCGTAAGTACCGTAATTCACGAACCCGTGTAACCGCAACGCGTGATTCGGCAGTTATCAAAGCCGAATAGCGATGTCCGAATTGTCTGTTGAGAAATAAAAGGAAACAATGTAAAATGGAAAATGAAAAAAAAATTTAAAAGGACCTGCATGAAATGCAGCTTGTCAAGCGACTCTTTCAGACCCGGCTGTAATATCCGGCTCATTTCCGGTCCTGAAAAACACACTTATGATTACCGTTGATCGAAAAATATCCGAATAACCTCACTCGGAACTTAAACAAATTGTTTTATAGATAATTTCGTACTCAATATGGCTTATATTCAAAAGTATTAATTAAATAATGAAATACCTTGGACTGCCAAAAGGGAACGTTCTTCTGTTGTAATAAATGCAACCGAGGCTGATTTCCCAGTTTGCTTGAAGTCCCTCGCCTTTGCTGATAGATATTCAATATCCTTGGTTGCATTTCCAGCATTTACGACAATATACAGCCATCCCTGGCTTGTGTTCATCCACAC
>JAQIWT010000762.1:0-15411 GCA_034696485.1 Isohypsibius dastychi
CAGTCACATATCGCCTTATGTGTAATTGCAACGCCGACACAGAATGAATACGTCACAGCTCTCATGTGTTTCAGCGGAGGCGTCTTCAGCCGGGCCGTCTCGTTATACTTGAATGATAAAGTTTTACAACGACACACCAACTCATTTTGTGTCCGTTTGGTTGCAGGAGAGTAGAAGGTTATGAAGGCAATACCAGTGCAGCCAGACATGATAAACTGATCAGTACTGAATGCCTGCATTGTGATCTGATACGGCAAAAAGTAACCGTGACTAATTTCTAGAGTCCACTGAAACCTTCTAGCATACGCACTGGATTTTGTTTTGTTGGGGGCAGGAACACACCAATTGGCAAATTTTGTGATGGATATATTCTGTCAGGAGTC
The DNA here is from genome assembly GCA_034696485.1 of Isohypsibius dastychi. NCBI lineage: Eukaryota > Metazoa > Tardigrada > Eutardigrada > Parachela > Isohypsibiidae > Isohypsibius > Isohypsibius dastychi. The sequence goes on from JAQIWT010000762.1 coordinate 384, forward strand.
TTTCTGCCATACATCACTCGCAGCTGGGGAATTGGCTGATAGAGAGTTCCGTAATAAGCGGTCCTGAACTCCCCTTTACGACTCAACCGAATGTGGCGCGATTCTTTCGGGGTCATTTCCGGTGGTTCGTCTATTTAGTCCTCCTGATAAGTGTTGGCCATGTAGAAATTGTTCGGATGATAGCCTGCATTAGGAGCTTCACCAACTTTTATCAACACTGAGAAAATTATCAGGACCAAATCGCGAGAATAGGGCATTCATGTGCAGCACAGTGGAATAAATCTTGCGTTTGCATTTATACCAACAAACTATATTCAGACCACCTTAATATATCACTGACACAAGGTCTGCAAAGCTGACGTGTTACCAAGCGATGCTCTCTTCGGATTCTTCTAAAACTCCACCCCCACCTTAGAAACTTTGATCTAAACTGCCGGTGGGGGGGGGGGGGGGGAGTTTGGTTTCATAAATGTTTGCGGGTTCGCTCCACACCCGCTAACACCGGTGGATGCACTCGGTTCCTGAAGGAAGATAGAATTTTCAACAACTGGCAGAGATGGAGTTTTTATAAAAACATGTAAAAACTCAAAAAATGCGGTCGAGGCTCTTTGCATACAGAGGTTGAAAAAACGATTTTTACAGAAAATCTCAGGCTTTAAGCGTCGATCATATAGCGTGGTACGGTACAAGCGTTATATGAAATTCGGTCAGCACCCTAGCTAATTAAAACTGACCAGCGCCATTGCGGCATCCACTTTCGTTCATAGAGATCGTGCCATGCCACGTGTTCCGGGAGAACGAGTAGAAAAGGGGGTTTGATCATCATTCAGCCTGATCATCCTCTGTAGATTGGGTAGTCCAGAGCGGGATTTCCAGCTCACTCAAAAGTGGGTTCGACGTCGTTGGTGAAATCAACTGCACTGAATGTACAGAGGTAATGTTAATTCCTGAAGACGGAATCATATCCATGGAGAACGTTAAGGACTCCGTGGAGTCCGAGGCTGCTGAAGAGAGTTCATCCTGTCTCGTGGCCGTGGAGATGGTTGTTAACTTGCTGGTGACTCGATGTGGTGGAATTCTTTCCGAAGCAAGAGTAGTTGGATCATGAGCCTGCTCGACTGTGCTGCGTGGCCGGGTCTTCCACAAAAAAGTCACGGGAGGTTCCGGTTTATCGTGAGCAGGTAAGAGCTGCCGGGTTTCGGCTGAGTGGTTGTGTCAGAGACTGCCGTGGATCGAGCGGCTTTCCGTGTAGCTGTTTGTGAGGTTGAGTCAATATGAGTGAATATCTGGTTCCTCGTATTTGATGAGGGTCGCCGACTGATCCTTCGAGATCGAGAGCTTGCATGTCGTGATGTTTTCCGTTATCGTGTGGTGAAAGGAGGAGGGTTTCTTCCTGGAAGTTTAGTTCTTGGCTTTGGGATGGTCGGGGGCTTACAGTAACGATGATGTAGTACGTCGTTCAAAAACCTAGTTGGCGTCAGATTTCGTGATCTCATTCTCATGTTGTTGTTTTTCAAATGCTGATTCAATTTAGAACAATTGTACGTTTTCCGAATTGTATGCCGGGGTCTAAACAAGAGTGAATAAATGATTTCTGTGAAGCAGAACATAGTGTACTAACCACCTTGTCGAGACGTTGATCGGGTCTGAACTCTTTGCCGTCCTGGTCTGTTTAAAAATTGTCCGACGCCTAGATGTCATTCTTCTTCCTCGGGCACCCATTCGAGGTTCACGTGCTGCGAATGATTGAATAAGCTGTTCCTTCGAAAACGAAAATGGGAGTTTTTTCTTTGGTAAGGCTGAGTCAGTTGACTTCGAGTCCAAACAAAACTTCGCAAACGTTCACTGCAAAAGTTCTACCGGCGGAGTTTCATGAAACGTGTTGCTGAAGGGTTGCTGAGCTAGTACATTCTCCGAGTGCCCAACTTCCTTCCAGATACAGTACGACACGGAACAGCCCCCTATTTGTGAACATGCATTTGATACAATTATCAACAGGTCCTCGAGACTGAACCAAATGTAATGACGAATACAGATGAAATCCGTAAGTCACCAATGCTTGCGGGATAAACGTTAACCTGCCACCTCACCTGTTTGGGTCAGAAAAAACTCCAAACACAGAACGATCATTTTATCTTTAGCCCGAATTAGCATTTTGAACGAAAACGAGAACAGTGAGCAGGTGAACCGATTCATCGTGCTGAAGCTGTGGGTTATGTATCCAAATGAGAAACGGTTGTGTCCCCGGTGCGGGTCATATTTTTGTATGCTCATGTCAAACATTCAAGGGTCAGTTTATTTTCCATTATGTTACGGTCGAAGTAAGGCAGATGTTGCGATTGCAATAAGCACAAATAAACGTGTGCAACGAAGCGAGCACACATTTCAGCTGGTGAAATCATCAGAACGTCGCGTAATGACCAGGATGCAAAAACTTGAAATTTATCATCGAAACGCAGCATAGAAAACCCATTTGAAAAAGCTACTCACCGTGACGACTGGCGACGTCTTAATCTACCAGAAAATACCTGCAAGTTAGCCACCATGGACTTAGCACGAGGATCAGTACATCAAGATAGCCACAATTGTTCCTCGTCGAAGTCGAAGGGGTGTACCGGGGGGGGGGGGGTGGAGGGCTTGAGAACTTGAGGGCTCTAGCCCCCGAATATTTTTGCCGGCCCCTAGAATCAGCCTCCCGAATTATTTCGTTAGTTTTTTGTAAATTTTTCGAAACCCCGAAGCTCCCAAAGTCATGAAATTCGAATTTTTTTGTTAGTTTTCGCTTTTAGACCGTTTTAAAACCCCAACCATCCTCCCCCTTTATACGCATCGATGCCCCATCCCCCCAAAAGTCAGCCTCCGGCTGGACTAATGCGCGGCGAAAAAATAGAAAATGTGAATTCATCCTCTCGAAGTTTTGGATATCGGCACACAACTGCCAGCTCATATTTCCACCTCAGAATATTCCAGAGCACCATGTTGCTTATGAACACTTTTTTTTGCGGACCGATTCGACAACTAGTAGAGTTCTTTCTGTAGGCATTCAAAAATTGCTCTTGATTGTTGATTTGATGAAGGATTTAAACTTTGATGAATCAATCAAATGATCAGTCAAAAGACTTTTTGAATGCTCAAAGAATCCTTGCTCTACGTGGAATCAGTCCACAAGGATTCTTACTCAAATTTTCGCCATTTTAGTCGCCCCCCCCCGCTGAACGGGGGGGGGGGGGCTGACCTACTGAACCCTCATTTTTTCCTGACCGATTAGTCGCGAATTTCCAAACCTCTGGAATATCTTTTTACTGTGTTTTACGGGTCAACGGATCGACATTTTGAAAGAACAGGTCAACGGATCGACATTTTGAAAGTGCAGGTCAACGGATCGACATTTTGAAAGTGTAGGTCAACGGATCGACATTTTCAAAAGTCGCATATGATACGTTAGGTCACGTAAGATACGCTACGTCACAAACGATGCGCTACGTTACGTAACAAGATGTCATTTACGATATGGTACGTTTTTCGCAAAAAGCCTGGAGGGGGGGGGGGAGGGGGCGGACAGTGTGCCCACCACAGCTGAGCATTGAGTTCAAGTCGCACTTTGGCGCGAGTTTTTGTCCACTTCCCATTAGGGGGGGGGGGACTACGGGTTTCAGAGCTACGTATATGATGCGCTGGAGGAGGTTCAAAAAAGCTTTCAAAAAGGTTAATCCGATTGACTGCAGCACCCACCCCCCTAGTGTAATAAACCCGGTAGCCACGCCTCCCCTGTTTACAAAATGTTTTACCATGTAAAAAAAAATTTGAAACTTCTCCCACCCCCTTACAAACCCAACCCAACCCCCAAAAACAACCAGAAGTGATAAAAATAAATGTTCCTTTTCAAAATGATTGTCCCCCCCCCCCCCCCTTTATTTGATACTGAAAAGAAAGTGGGAAACTTCTTGCAGAAAGATTGCTGAGATAGCATACTATTTGAGAGTGCCGAATTTTCTCCAAAACCACACGGGTACAGCACTTTTTGCCGGCATGTATGGTAGACCGAGTACGCGCCAGTGTAGCGAACGTAATTACTGTTCGAGATGGATCTGGGCATGCTCTGGTATAAACTGGTATCTACTAATACATTTGTTTGTGTCAGAAAAGAACTCCAGCACAGGATGGTAGTTCCTTACGTATTGTATGTAGCCTGCAACAACACTCCGAACGAAGAAGAGCAGTACTGAGCAAGTATTCTGCAAAAAGGTTCATGTACAGAAGGTCTGCTGCATCACCGTTTTAATGATCAGTATTAAACAAGCGTCCTCTTGATAAGAAAAATGACCATGTAGGTTAGTTTCTCGGATTACTGATTTTCATCAAATGCGCTTTATTTCGACTGACTGCTAAACGGGAGGATAAATCTCAACTCAATCAAAAATATGCCGGTAAGAGTCGTGATTCTCATATCTGAGCATGGAGCCCCAGGTAACAAGTCCCCTCAAATTCTGTAGGTGCAAGGAGTTAAGAAACTGTTCGGAAATCGTCACTGAAAATTGATTTCATTCTACAGATAGGACTAAATCTGAAGGACATTCAGTGGTTCCCGTTTCTTTCAGCAGAAACACTGAACAGGGCGCACCTGGAATCCAAAAAACTGGACAAACATCAAAGATCATCATGTACATACTAAACATCAATGTCCAATCAAAGTTCTATGAAGAACAAAGCGCACATTGTTCACTTGGTTTCCTTCGTGGTTCTCTTGCTCTTTCCGGAAGCCGGTTATTCTTGTAATTTTTCCTTTGGTGGAGAGCTCCTCATATTTTCTTCATTCATACTACGAAATTCACGCAGTAGATCTTCGGCTGACGGTCTGTCATCGACTTGATATTGAAGGCACGGCCTGATGAACTTTGTCACATCACTGCGCTGAAGACGCACGAGCCTGCCTTTGCTCTGAATGGCTTCGTAGGCTTCTTCAGCAGCATAACTAGCTGCTCTGCTTTCAATGTCATCCATCCCCCATTGCCGAAATTGTTTCCTTTTGGGTGGTTCTTTGTTGAACTGAGCAAATGCAGCAACATGCCCGACAAAGTACCCATTCTCTTCACCGGAATGATATGTCCTGAGATAGAATGAATGTTCGCCTAGGTGGGTTTCAGCTAGGAACACACCAAATGACCACAAATCCGTCGCTGTGCTAAGGCGGGAAGTCGTCCACCAGCAACTCGGGTGATGAATATGCTCTCCATACTACCGAAAGGATGTGTTTCCTGGAAAAATGGTATCAGAACCCGAACATTGCATCTCTTTCGTCGGTGATGCAGAAATGGCTGCGGCAGAAAAAATTCGCCGAACAAACGGTTTGTTTGTAAAAGCTTTTTGAGACCAAATGGCTCCCGATTTCTGCAGAAAAAAGAGTTCCAGATTCCTGATTCTGAGGTCGGCGTAAAAGCACTAGCTCCGGATCCGACCGAACAAGCCTAATTCTGGCATGTTCAGCCAAATACCGTGTTGTCCACTATTTATGACCACAAACTTCGGGGTAGTGCGCCTCGCCCCCTTTTGCTTCGAAACTTGTGACTCTTAGTAGTCGATGGAGCATTCATTTCTCTAATCAGCACTTAGCAAAATTTTAATATGGTGTGAATTCTGTCCGAGGGAGAGCTGCAAATCTGAAGTTCGGTCAAAAAGCTCCGTGTCTTTTTGACATTTTCCGAATTTCATCAAAGTTTCCTTCACAACAGCTAATGAGTGAAAAATTCGCTCTCCATGCTTTTGATACCAACGCGTACCTACAGAACTACTCTTAACAAGTGCAATTTGATTCAAGTAAAAAATTGCATCGACATGGGAAAAATCGCGCCAAAACTAAAACCGGTAGCTTTCGGTGAATTTTCGTGGTTTTCTGAAGAGCAAAAGATGAGAAATTCAAAATGTGATCCAAAAGACATTTCAGTTTGTTCGTCGTTTTTTTGGCTATCGAACGAGTGGCTATGCAAGCTCGTTGAAACCTTCAGGAAACCACGAGCAGCGTAGAATCGAAAGTGAGAAACAAGTGGCCGCGAAAACGGGTTTTTGACGATTTTTGGGTTTACGATGGTGCTGTATCTCCTCGGTGCTTCATCCAATCTCAAGACATTTTCTATGAAAAATGTAATGCTTCAAAAGCTGAACACAGAATGTCTCAAAGATGCGGTGAGAAAAAAGTTGCTCACGGATTATGTGGATTTCAATTTTTTGGACCGAGACAAAAAAAAATCTAACCATTTCTTGTGGCGCGCCGCACTTTCGGAGTGGGAATTTTCGGAGCCGACTTTTCGGAGCCGAACTTTGGAAGTACCGTACTTTCGGAGTTGTGTATTTCCGGAGTGCCGAATATTCGGAGCTGCGAATACTCGAAGTTGCGAATATTCGGAGTTGCGAAAACTGGGAGTTGCGAACTTTGGGAGTGGTGACGTTTCGGAGGCCGCGTTTTGGTGGTAACTTTTATTTATATTCTTACTTATATTCTTTTTATAGCTTGCCAACAGAAAATTGGGGTGAAAGTCAAACTAAACCAACTGAGAAAAGTGAAAACGTATTCAAACGGAATTCAAATTCATGAAATTTAATGCAGTTTCAGCGATACACCCAGCGGCTGGAAGGTTTGGCGAAAAATAGAGGTTTATGCCATTTGTATGCGAATTGTATGATATTCTTATCATTTTTTGCCTACGTAGCAGTGGTCCTCTATCCAAATGGACACATAATAGCATGTATAAACTTAGATGGCTATTGTATAGCCTACGAATGCTCTCTCATTCAGCAGAATCCCCATTTTCCCTCTATTTCTCCGTTTGCTACCATCTGGGAGGCTATTTGTTTTATCGCAAACATAGAGTTGCACACAAATCGATCCTTCCGAAATGTAGACACAAAATGATTGAAGAATAAGATAGATCTTTTTTATATGCGGATTGTAGATTCTATTTTACTACTATCATTCCATGGAGCTTTCCCCTCGTGCCTTGTTTTGTTATTTTGTCCCACATTCTCAGTAAGCTCAAACAAAAGAATCAGTCTACTCTGTTTCATTGGATTTTCAAGGAGTCAGGCAGATCAGAACGAATTCAAGATTTCTTTCTCAGCATCTGCAGTTGACTCTTCACTTCTCATTTGAAATCAAAGTATTTTAACGTGCAGAATCAGCTTCCATTTTTATGTGAAATGGTGCTTTATCATCACCTTCATTTTGGACAGTAACTTTTAACTGTAGTTTATCTCGTTTGTTGGTCGTGGAATAGCTGCACCAAAACAACAGCTTGTATTCCATCAACTCCACCCAAGTGCTTCTGTGGCTGGTTCAGCTCCAATAATTGCTGCGACTTCTATCACTGCCATTGTTTTTGGAGCATAGTTTTCCCCTTGTTGGCAGCTTTTGGAATTGATATCATTTTTCACTATCGTAAACGAAGCCGTTTTTCAGATTCTAGAACATATTCCACAGATTTTTTTCTGTATCAAATCAATCAAACACAATCAATGAATACACATTACTATGCTATTATATGCAAATAAATTCCTGTGCACGTTCAATATCCTAGTTCTTTTATGTGCCAAAAATTCGTATGCTATTTATATTAACTGAACCTGTGGTGCTTATGCCCGATTTATAGGCCGTCCATAGAATAAAAAGACTGATGCTTTTGAAACTACTTATGCCACATTTGTATGATGCGGCAAAGTTCTACAGATAGCCTATTTGTAGATACTTTCCAGCCGCTGGGCACCACGAGATCTGTTCAACAAATACTCAGTAAAGTGATTGTCGGCGGAATCCGGCTTGAACCCCATGGCGACTTTCTTCAAACGTTCATCGAGATTAAGACGGTAAAGCGAGCAGACTCATCCGTGTGGTCCTTCTGATAATATCCGGAAGAGAAATGGATTTTTCGACGTTCTGCTAATCTCGTTTTTCGATATCAAAAATGAAATCGAAAATGACATTAAATTCAGTCAAGTTTGAATTAATGAGAAAGTGGATACACTAAATCCGGGATGGCCTATTGTTGCACTTCAAGCTGTGGCTTCACTCCGAAAACAGCAAACTCCGAATGTTCGGGCCTCCGAAAACTCGCGGCCCCGAAAAAGCGCCTCTCCGAAAGTACGGGCTTCCGAGAGTGCACCACTCCGAAAAAACCTGACTCCGAAAATTCGACTCCGAAAGTGGGCCACTCCGAAATTGTCAACTCCGAATATGCGTGCCACGAATTCTTGTTCTCATGAAGCTCAAAGTTGAAATCAGAAGTTCATCGTTTAGTTGGGCAACTGATCAGATGGAAAAATGAATTCTGTATCTACTGCATCAAAAGCCTCAAGTTTTGGGGGAAATGGTGGGTGCACTACCCCAAAGTTTGTGGTCAAAAATAGTGGACAACCCGGTAGTGCGAGTCTCCAAATAAAACCAGTTCGAACATATTCGGTTGATTCGTGAGTTTCAGGTATTTTCTGGAACCGAAGATATTCGGAACGAGTCTCATAGCCAGCGTCATTTCGTACGCACATAATGTACTTTTGCCTTTTTGAAATAATAATAGTAAAGCTCGTAAACGCTGCTGGTACTTCCAATGATTCGACCACCATAAGCAGAGATAATTATTTTCCAAAGACAAAATCTATCGACATTCCCTAACACAAAAAAACGAATAAGAGAAGAACCACTGAGACACTGAGTGAAGCCGGCAGACGGAGTGGAAGCGTGGATAAAGTGTCGTTCAAACGCGACGTCACTGAGCTGGTTTACTCCTGTATAGTCAGCCACCAAGACGAGAACATTGGTCGGAAGGCTCTTAACCGAATGGCGCTCGAAGTACCTGTAAGAAATATTTGCAATTTCCTAACATACTGACTGCGGTGCGAACTGTGGCTACCTGGTTGATTGAGTTGATATCTTACAGGTTGGGGATCAGGCACTTGGTCAATATGGATGACATTACTCCCAGAGTATAGGCCGATCATTGGCAGCTGGGTGGTTGGTAGGTTGCAGTCACATATCGCCTTTTTGATAACTGCAACGCCCACGCAGAATGAATACGTCACAGCTCTCATGTGTTTCAGCGGGGGCGTCTTCAGCCGGGCTGTCGCGTTGTGCTTGAATGATAAGGTCTTACAACGGCACACCAACTCATTCTGTGTCCGTTTGGTTGCTGGAGTGTAGAAGGTTATGAATGCAATGCCAGTGCAGCCGGACATGGAAAACTGATTAATGCTGAATGATTCCTTTGCGTTCTGATACGGCAGAAAGTAACCGTGACTATCTTCTAGTGGTCACTGAAATCCTTTTACATACGCACTGGATTTTGTATTGTTGGGGGCAGGAACACACCAATTGGCAAATTTTGCGGTCGATATATTCTGCCAGGACTGACTTTGCCTAAATACGCCATTAGCGGGGGATTCGGCTGATAGAGAGTTCCAAAATACGCGGTCCTGTACTCCCCTGCACGAGCCCATCGAACGTTGCTCGCTTCTTGTGGGGTCATTTCTGGTGGCTCATCTATGTAGTCTTCCTGATAGGTATTTGCCATGTAGATATTGTTTGGATGATAACCTACATTCGGGCCTTCACCAGTTTCAATCAATAATGAGAAAATTATTAAGAGCAAAACGCGAGGAATAGGGCATTCGTGCCGTGCTTCCCAGTCAAGTAAACTTTGCGTTTGCATTTGTATCAACAACACCATATTATGACCAACCCAGAAAGTCACTAGGTTTGCAAAGCTGACTTGTTACCAAGCGATTCTTTCTTCAAACTCTTCAGAGGATCCGGCCATGCATACAAATTTTTGTTCTAAATATTCCGGGAGTTTTCTTCAATATTCACGGCTTTGCACTTACAGGCTTGAATGCAGTCTGTGTCTGAGGAGTGAATTCCTCAACAACTGACAGTACAATCAACGATCACTATTCCCGGCCACCCCGATATATGGAAAATGATTTCCATTGCCGGCCACTGGCCCATACAGGGAATAACGCACATGAACATAATGCGTTGTGCTGGTTTGTTTGTAATGAATGTTGGCTCATGTGCGTTATTCCCTGTACGGGCCAGTGGCCGGCAATGGAAATCATTTTCCATATATCGGGGTGGCCGGGAATAGTGATCGTTGATTGTACGGAGTTATCATAAGAGCACAAGATACCTCAAAGAATACTGTTGAAAATGTTACACGCACAAACTAAACATAAACCGTGATCGACAGAGATTTTCCAACTGAGCTCATAAATGGAATTACAGGTACAGAAGAAGGCTAGGTCAGTACCTCCCTGTCCCTGTCCCTGTCCCTCGGCAGAATCTCCTTCTCCTATGGCATTATCTCCCTGCCCCTCGGTCAGTACTTCCCTGCTTCTACGGCAGTACCTCCTACTGTTCGCTGTAACTACTCAAACAGTTCGGGAACCCAAAATAGGCAATACGGGCTCGCGGTCCACCTTATTGGTGCATATTTCAAGTCAGACTGCGCATCACTCCTAAATGCTTCTATCAAGAGGAAGCAGTCATTCATGCCCAAAATTGTTGCCGATGCCTGCTTCCATCTCCCACCGTCTTATTAATTGTGACATCGTGCGTTACGAAGATTTGCATTTTCGCATAACTCTCTCGACATGCTGTTCTACAAGGGCTTTTGCAACAACATTTTCGGAGATGACGGCTTGCACATATCGAGGTCAACCTTGCTCGTCGAAAACCGACACAGAAGACCCCTTGTCGACGCTACAACATGCCACGTTTAAGTGACCAGCTACAAGGGGTGGCGTAATGGAGTATTGTCCGATTGGCCGGAATGAACTATCGCAGTCAACTTACGGTAGGAAGAAGTCCCGATGGAAACGAGTAATAATTGTTGCTAGTTATTGCAAGCAAGATCTTATGTCATGCTGGCTAGATCTGGCTGACTTTGAACACGCATTGGTTGCATACATGTTACAGATTGCTGGCGCAGCTTAGAGAACGCTGTTAATCCACGACCAATGTATCCTACTGGCTGTCTTGCTTCGGTCTGGTCATGAACCGCATTATTTAAGCACTTGCTTGCAAAAATGTAGTTAATCCACTCTTTTTCTAAGTTATGTGCTATGCCACCAGGAAATAGTTAGTCACAAAAACAAGTCTACCGAATTCACTTCAGTCAGCAAAATAAAGTTTCTTTACGATCGCAGCGTGATGTTTTGCATAGTTGTGGATTTTGAAAAAGATAATGATGCGGGTAAGTGAGGGTGCAGTTTCCAAGTTTACGTCCGTAGTCTGGTTCAGCGCTGCATTTCGGTTTGTAGACTGAGCCATTATCCAGTTTTGAAACCGAAAAACTTTCTCTCCCACTATTTCTTTCGGGAACAATTGTCTTGAACAGTAATCGACCCGTCAGCACGTGTTCCGGGAGAGTGACATAGAAGATTAAGTTTGATGTTTATTCAAACGCATGAAATCCCTCTGTAGTTTGGGGAACCAAAAGGGAAACTTCCACCTGTATCATCAGTGGATTCGATGTCGTTAGGAAACTCAATTGGACTGAATGCCCCGAGGTGATTTTGGTTTCTGACGACAAGGTTGTATTCATGGGGGAAGTCAGAGATTCTGCGAAATGCGTGGTTGCTGAAGAGAGTCCATCTTGCCTCGTGGCCGTGGGGATGGTCGCTAATCTGCTAGTGACTCTATGTGGTGAAATTCTTCCCGAAACCGGAATGGTTGGATTCCGAGCCTGCTCGACTGTGCTGCGTGGTTGGGTTTTCCACAGAACAGTCACCGGAGGTCTCGGTGTGGTGTGAGCCGGTAAGAGCTGCTGGGTTTTCGGCTGAGTGGTTGTGTCAGAAATCGCCGTGGATCGAGTGGCTCTCTGTGTAGCTGTTCGTTGCGTTGAGTCTGCTGCTGGCGGTTTGGCCGGTGTCTGGTGTTTGGTTCTGCGCCAGGCAGACACTGTTGACTTAGTTGAGCTTGACTCATCTATGTATATTTGGTTCCTCGTATTTGATGACGGTCGCCGACTGATCCTTTGAGATCGAAAGCTTGCATGTCGTAGTGTTCTGCGTTTCCGTGTGGTCAATGGAGGAGGGTTCTTTCGTGGAGGCCTGGTTCTTGGCTTGGAAATGGTCGGGGGCTTACAGTAACGATGATGTAGTAAGTCGTTCAAAAACCCAGTTGGCGTCAGATTTCGTGATCTCATATTGTTGTTTTTCAAATGTTGATTCGATTGAAAACAATTGTACGTTTTCCGAATTGTATGCCGGGGTCTGAACAAAGCGTGAATAAAGGATTCCTGAAAAATAACGATAATGCAATGATCACCTTGTTGACACGGATTTGATTGTATTTGAACTCCTTGCAGTCGTGGTCTGTCTGAAAGCTATCCGACGCCTGGATGTCATTCTTCTTCCTCTGGCACCCATTCGAGGTTCACGTCCTGCGAATGACTGAATAACCTGTCCCTTCGAACATGAAAATGGCAGGTTTTTCCCCGTTGAGGCTGAATCGGTTGACTTCGAGTCTAAACAATTTCGGAAACATTGAGTGCGCCCGAAAGTTCTACCTGTGATGATAGCGAAGTATCATGAAAAGTGTTGCTGAAGGATTCCTGAGCTGGCACGTTATTCGAGAGTGTCGAATTTCCTTCCAGCCCGACACGGAACACCTCATTTTGCGTCAACATGTGTTTTGGACTATGAATCCTCGAAACTGAAGCAAACGTCACTGCGAATAAGGACAAATTCCATAAGTCACGTAGGCTCGAGAAACAAACCCTAACCTGCCACCCCACCTGCTTGTGTTAGAAAAAATTCCAGACACAAAAGGAAAAGGATCATTTTATCTTCAGCCCGCAATAGCATTTTGAACGAAAACGAGAACAGTGAGCAGGTAAACCGATTTACCGTGCTGACGCTGCGGGATTTGTACCCGAATGAAAAACGGTTGTGTCTCCTCTGCGGGTCATCTCTTTGTGAGTATGCTCATGTCAAACATTTAAGAGTCATTTGATATCCATTTTGTTACGGCCGGAGTAAGGCGAATGTTGCGATTGCAAGTAGCACGAATATGCGTGTGCAACGAAGCGAGCACCGATTTCAGCTGGTGAAATAGCCACAACGTCGCGTAATGACCAGGATGCAAACCTTTGAAATCTAACATCGAAACGCAGCAAAGAAAACATATTCGAAGAAGCTCCTTACAGTGATGACTTGCGACGTTTTAATCTATCAGAAAATACCGGCAAGTTAGCCATTATGTTTTCCTCGTTGATTCATGGAACCAGCTCATGTTTCCACCACGGAATATTGTAGATCAACATGTCGCTATTGAATGCTAATTTTTGCGGATCGACTGGACATATAACAGAGTTTCTGTTAGAATTCAAAAAATTGCTGTTGATAGATGATCTGAATTTCGATGATTCAATCAAATGATCAATCAAAAGCGTTTTTTGGATGCTCACGGAAACTCTGTTCTATCAGTTGAATCAGTTCACAAATATTCATACTCAGATTTCTCCCCTTGTTCATTCAGAGTTCTGCAACTTTCGGAAGGCTTCCAGGACCCCATACATACGTAGGCAGATATGTATACAGAATATTACGTATCCTATATTACGTATGTCTGCTAAGCGGAAGGATAACCTCAACTCAATCAGAAATATGTGGGTAAGAGTCGCGATTCTCATATTTTCCTTCTCATAAAGTACGAGTACATTTACGACTTAATCTGAAGGACATTGAATGGGTTCAGTTTTTTCACCAGAAACAGGGCTAACCGGGAAACTAAACAACCAGAAGAAAGAATGTCCATCGAGGTTCTATGAATAACAACTCGCTCATTGTTCATTTGACTTTCTTCGTGGTTTTCTTGTTCTTTCCGGGCGCAGGTGATTCTTGAGACTTTCTCTTCGTTGGAGAGCTCTTCGTATTTTCTTTATTGAGATCTCTGAATTCACGCAGTAGATCTTCGGCTGACGGTCTGTCATCGACTTGATATTGAAGGCACGGCCTGATGAACTTAGTCACATCACTGCGCTGAAGACGAACTAGCCTGCCTTTGCTCTGAATAGCTTCGTAAGCTTCTTCAGCAGCATAACTAGCTGCTCTGCTTTCGGTGTCATCCATCCCCCATTGTCGAAATTGTTTCCTCTTGGGTGGTCCTTTGTTGAACTGAGCGAATGCAGCAACATGCCCGATAAAGTATCCATTCTCTTCACCGGAATGATATGTTCTCAGATAGAATGGATGTTCACCTAGGTGGGCTTCAGCTAAGACCACACCGAATGACCACACATCCATCGCTGTGGTTGGCGGAAAGTCGTCCACTAACATTTCGGGGGACGAATATGCTCTGCAAACTATCGAAATGAGACATGCTGTACAGAGAGTTTGCTCAGAAATATACTCCTGAAAAAATGATGCTAGAAACCGATTTTATTGAATCCACTTTTGTGGGAATTACTTTTCCTTTTCCTGTGTGATGCAAAGAAAGGTATGAAAAATGTCGCCGAACAGAAGGTTTGTTTGTTGAACATGTGATATTGAGCCCAAAAGTTCTTACCGCAAATTCTTTCGAAAAGATTTCTAGAAAAAGCTCTGAGGACCAAATGTTCTACATGCCCGTCTTTTGTGTGCACAAAGGAATAATATCCACTCTTCGCTCCTCAGTTAAAAAATATAAAAAAACATTTCTGGAAAAAGGAAGGGTGTGGGGCAAGAACATTTCGTTTATCAAAAGAAAATAACAGAACTACTCACAGAAACAAGGGGGTTAACCAGCGCTTGCAAAACGTTTAATACAAACCACGAAGTTGTCAGACTTCAACGAGGAGCCGGGAAACTCACAGCAACAACTTGCTGGTATTTTCTGAGAATGAAAACTAGCCCCGAGATGACGTAAGAGCTGGTCGATGCCATCCTAGGTCTGAGTCTCCTTTTACAACAAAAAGTGTTGTTTTGGCTAACAAAGTGCTTGGGGTACGCCACATGAAATTTTGTGCATTCTGTTACTTAGTTTGCTCAGGGGAACCAAAGGGGAGAA
>JAQIWT010000763.1:0-15378 GCA_034696485.1 Isohypsibius dastychi
AAATTCACCATTTTCAACAAGTTTTTTTGAAAGCGCTCACATCGCGTTGAATTCGACGCAGCTGTTGTTTATTTTACCTGCACTCATTCAAAATTTACCACTCAGCTTGGAAGTAATCCTGAGCATCCAGATACGTGCCCAAGCAGAATAGTTTTTCGATCTTCTTTTTCGATTCCTCCCACGAGTTTATTTTTTACGTCTAAAGACCCGTTTTTAATGATCTGCAAATTCAATAGTAAATAAATAAAATCGAATTTTTAGACCCTGTGCACCGGCGCAGATTGAGCCCTGACTACGCGAGAGGCATTGCGCAGGCGCACAATCACTCCTTGCTAGGTAAAACTCTTGGCGCAGGCGCAGGTTTTGCCCCCCATGGTACCAGACCTCAAGCCGTCCCTGACGATGACCATTCCATACATACAGCGGCGATTCAGTAAAGCTTGAAGTTTTAATTAACACAAAAAACTTTCAAAAGAACAGAAGAAAAGTAAAAGATCAAGCCAGTTCAGAAACAAAGCACGAATCTGGAAAATCATGATTTTGAAAGAAAGATAATTCTTTCAAAAGAGCATCTGTTTTCAAGAAAACTAAAAGTGTAAAATAAACTTCAAAAGGCCTTGCACCAATAAAACACAAAATCAATGACGATTCAAATTCTGTGCGACAGGAACGGGTCGAATCAGGAATATTTCACTGTCTCCGGAAACAATGGGTTCTTTCGAAGCGACGTGCAGCTGAACCAGCTGTGGAATCGAATGGAATGTCTGATTTCGGGCCCGAATAACTCCATCATAATCCACCAACAAAATGTGGCATTTCAAACCGTTATGCATTCCACTTAACACGAACTGCTCCTTTGGTCCGACGATTCCATCAATCTGCGGCTTTCCATCACGGATTAAAAAATCACCGTCTCTCTTGATGTGGTACTCTGCTTCTTCACGAGTTATCCGGCCGTGATACCATGGACATGTATGCAGAGGGACTTGGAGTAGGTGTTCGATTTTTGTCACATCGAATGGATCTAAAAAAATCGGTGAAATTTCAGAACTGAATATCCGCAGTCCAACCAACTCTGAGAAAGTAAATCCAGTTGAGAACTACTAATTACGATTACGCTTAAAACTACAACAAATCTGAGAGAGGAACAAAATTCAAATTACAAAAAAAACCCCGATGTAACCATGTACATTTACTTCAATAAGTTCAAAAATATTAGATCTCAATGCGAAATTTGATGCCTTATTTACGTACATGGGTAATTCGAATTCTTGTCTAAAAACCGGAGCAGGGCAATATCAAATATTCTTCAACTGGACACTGACCTTTAAAGCTGACTTCCGGTGACGTCGGCACAACAGATTGCTCAGTTTCCTTGAAGATACTCAGATGCTTTGCCTTATCATAAGACGGCGAATTCAGATCAATGAGATTCGAATCAGTTTTCTTATCAGCAATAGTCAAAACGTCCGGAGAGGAATGGCTCAAAAGCGGATGTCGATTCTGATTAGGAACTGTCTGGTCCAATGATGCACTTGGCACACCTACACAATGGATGAAACAGATTTTAGAAATCTAACAAATATCAGTACCGGAAACAGGCGGCGCTTTTCCAGGCATGTCGTTATAATATTCCGACTCTCCAGCGCTCTCGATTTTCGCCAGTGGTTTTTTAGCGGTCCACTTAGTTTTCGGTGTGGCAGCCGCTGTACGAGTCGGCTGCCCACTATATCTGCTCGAACTGCCCGAATGAGACGTAGCAGTGAGGTTGGACTGACTGGCACGAAGATACTGTCTGAACCGAATGTCGAATGCATGTCCGATCGTGGAAACACATTCCCCGGTCAAATTCGCTCCACATTCAAGTACATAGCACCACCGTCCGGGCAATGAGGTCGAACGATCCGAGCTCTTTCCCACATAGGCCATAAAGTCAATCGTGTCGCTATCTCCACCGGAAGCAAAACTGATTTCCGGTAGCTCGTGACTTGCGATTACTTCTCTTGTATCCAATAGCAAAATCTGCAGACGGATGAATATAACAAAACAAGTGATCAAAAACTAATTATTTTACTTGAATTTTGTCGGTATCAACCACCAGAGACACATCAGCGCCGGCCCTGTTCAAATCGACCTGCCCCATAACTTCCGCGATCCGTTTTTCGATGCGTTTTCGTTTGGACGCCGTCCGAATTCCAGCAGCATCACAAACTCGTCCGATGCTTTCTTTGGCGACTTGCGAGCGATCGCTGAATTCCATTGAACGCATCGACTCGAGAATTTCAAGAGCCCCTATGTATCGGAAGTTGTAAGAAATTCCACGACGGATTTCTTCATCTGAATGCTGCCAGGTTCGCTGTGGGTGGGTCGATGAAGATGGATAATCGCCGCTCTGACTTGGAGATGTCCACTCGGATGCTGCCATCGTGTTGAGAGTCGATTTATGAGAGTGAATTCCGTTATGCAATACGGGAAAGATTTCGATCAACTAAATAGAAACTGGCCATCCGTCCGGTATGGCGAAGTCAATACCACCCTCGTGTTTTGTTCAGCCAAAACATGTGACAAGACACGAACAAATCTGTAAAATAAACCAGAAACATTGTATTTGCGAATTGCGATAGGAATTGGTGAGAAAAACACAAAAAAGACTCGATTTGGTTGTTCCTAAACATCTTCAGATTTCACCACAGGATGATAAACGAAAGGTTAAATACACCTGAAAGAACTTGACTTGCCAGAATTGCGGAAAGCCAGACCCGGGAAACGCAGGGAATGGAAAGGGTTGGCTGGAACTGGAACGAGGTGGAAGAAAACCACAACAAATGAGCCTTAGCCTCGAAGTCCAATAGTAACGAATCGTCGGATTCGCTGCAGACCCGTTTTTCGCGTGATTTCTCCAAAAACGTGGAAAAGAGATCGTGAACAGTCGCCGTCGTCAGCTAAAATGACCTAAAAATATGGTGGGAAATTCTTGCTCGAAATATACTGTACGTGCTGTGAATTTGTGATAAAATAAAACCATGAAAGATTTCCGCATGAGTGGACTCAGCATGCGTCAGCAGGGTGTGTTGAAATCAATCTGCACCGCTTCGCTGATAACGTTGTGAGCGGAGCGGGGAGACCGCCTTCTGTGTTGTATTCCATATTCCATAATTAACAAGACGAGCCTGCTCGCTCGGTTTTTACACCAAATCGGAAAACCATTTCACTTCTCCATCGAAATCGTTGTGTGTTGTTTTTGATGTTGCTGGAGAATGTCTGATGTGACGAGGAACTCCTGTGGTTACTCTCCCCAAAACTTCAGCTCATCAAGCCTCGATCGTGGTGAGGATCAGGAAAACTTGGGACTGTAAGTCATTAATTCATCTATTCATTCTATCACGTCGTTCACACCTTTCTCTTTGCAGGAGCATCAATGATTTGCCCGAGGAATTGATAGTGATGATTTTCCTGGAGCTAGACTCAAAAACCAGAAGAAAAATCGAACGGTGCAGCTCTTCTTGAGGGACTTTTATAGTTATTTATGGCTCGAACTTGTTTTTTGTCAATTTTAGCGTCTGCACAACATGGCGCAAAATCATGCGAGAAGTCAAAATTCTGCGGACACACGTGAAACTGGAACTGGAACTCGGTCCTCCACGTCTTTACAGTTATTATGAGAACGTTAAGTTTTTGATGGATAACCTTGCCACACCCGAACTGCAGTCACTGCATCTCGTTGGAGTGGATCCAGTCTGCGGTACACCTTTTAAGGTGCATCTTATTGTTAATGTGGCGTGTATTCTGGAGGATATGAAAATTGGAAATGTTGAACTTCTTGTCACCAACTTCGTCCTTACAACCCACCTACAAGCGGATACAATTATTACATCTCTCAAGCGTATAATCATCCGAAATTCTTGGGTCGATCTGGAGCTGCGTGTTTACACGTTACATGAATTGGATTACGAATATTGCTATTTTCAAACGAAATGGTTCACGGACCTGGTTTTGGACATGACGGACTTTCCGCGTCAGCTAGCCAACATTTATCTGAACGATTCTGGACCCTTGGAAAGATCGGACAATGAATTGTTGGTCGATTTCATCGACCGATTTGATGATCATCGCTTGACGGTTCTTCGCGGTGCATTTGCGGAGTAGGTTGATTAAGTCACCTGTTTGATATTGATTTTGTAAACTGCATTATTTTTCAGTGTCGGTGTGAAGGTTGATCTGCGCGAGTTGTCGGTGGACGTTGCCGGTGGACGGCAAATACCGAAATTTATTGCCAAGGCTGTAATTCAGTTTTCGATACGCCACCCCCGGACAGAGGAAGATGACATGGAAATGTGGTCGGATTCGGATTCTGAGAACTATTCGGATTCTGACTCTGAGGACATTTCGGAATCGGATCAGGTTCGCATTACAAATGCTTTTTCAGTTTTTCGTTCGTGATCCATTTATTCGACAGGAAGGCAACGGAAGTGCAGCTCAACATCAAATCGATAAAAAACCATCTTCAAGTTAAGATACGATTTTCTCTTCGTGGTTGGCGCTTGTGGGCTCGTTCGCATTCGGCCGCTGGGTCGTCGTTTTACTCGAGTCACCTTCTTCACCTTTTTCGCACAACAAATAAAACGCCAACCATTCCCTTGGTCTCGGATGCCGAAGCTTCGCCAGTTTTCTCAATCCCGCCATAAGAACACCCATAACGGTGGCATTCAGCAAATCCGCACCATCCAAATGTTTTAAGTCGTCCATGTTGATTGGCGGGGGTTTTGCATCCATGACGAAAGTTCCGTTCTCAAACAGCTCCGGCTTGAACTTCTTCCCGAACCACCAGGGCAGTTTATGTTTCTCCGCTTCATCATCGTCGGACGAGATGTTCTCCGCATTATTTCCAGCTGGGAAATTCCGCAGTCCAGACATTTTTCGATAAATCAGAAATTGTTGCCAGGCCAGGATATTATGAACAGCGGTCTCATTTATTCGGAAATTGAAAACTCGAAATCACAATCGAAACGTCTTTCAGATTATTTTAAACGAATAAACTAAGTATAAACTTTAACTAAACCGGGAAGACAGAATCTGAGCTCGCAAAAAATATCCGGAAGGTGAGTGTAGTTCCTCCTTATTGAGCAAAAGATTATTAAAAAATTCCGAAGAGCTATTCGCGAATACGAATTGTTGGAGCATCTGAATTTTCCTCCTGGCTTCTTTTATTCTCCAGTCCAAGGAACGTCTATCACAGTTGGAGTTCAAGGCACGTGTGCTTCTCAATCGCTTTAAGTCTTTTTTTAATGAGCGAAGTAATTTCTTTGATAACTTCCGGTTCGAATCCCAACATTGAAGACCACATTTCGCTGTCACAAACTGCTGCCAAACTGGATGGCTGCTGTGCAGAAGAGTGAATTTCAAGAGGTTGATTAAGCTGAGGGTCTGGTTGGCCGGGAATGTAGCGGCATTATCACGCTTTCTGAAATTCAAACGAACGGAGTTCAGCCAAAAGTAGAATTACTCTATGGTGGAATTAAGAAGATACCACAAGCCGAATAATCGAGTGTGTTCAAAAGAAATGCGACAAATCTGGGAAAATTCATTTCCGATCAGTGCGAGTAAAATTAATAGGGGCAAACTTGAAACCAGAATTTTAACCAAATCTTGAATTAGAAAATATCCTGTTTTCTTATTCAAATCACTCAAATAAATATTTAGACAAACCTCGTGGTCGGGAAAATTTGTATTGCTGGGACGTAATCGAGTCTGTCTTCCCAAAGAAGCTCATTTTGAGCAGTGTCTATTCTGCAACAAAAGCCATATTAACAAATTCCACAAAAGATTCTAAGCAAGCTATCTCAATCTCACCTTTTGAAACTTATTCCATCGACGCCGAGAAATTGTGCAGCCAGATTGTAGAAAATGGACATGGCTGGTTTACAGAATGTGCACCAAGGAGCATAGTGAAGCAGAACCACATCCTAGAACAAAAGAAATCAGTATCGGAAGCTACATCTGGCACATTATTTCAAACAGCGAAATTACAACTAAAATTCTCACTTTTTCTTCTTCGTGAACCAGCTTTTGAAAACTATTCGAAGTGACTTCTTCGAGTCTAACGATTTTACGATCATTGTCGGAATTCACAGAATAACCGGAATGTTCACCAGGTTTCTCCACTGGAGACTGGCTGGAACGTTTGTTCGTTCGAAGTAGTCCAAATGTGTATTTGTGAATAAATGTGACTGAAATTAGGAAAAAGACATTCGATGCTGCCATATGGCAAAATAATGATCAATGTCCATATCTGAATACGTACCAATATTAGGAATGGTGAATTCGCCATCCATAACGTAACGAGCAGTGTCCTAAAAAGAAACTGGATGTTAAAGGTCACTGAATAAAGGTTTACAGTTAAAAGGTCATCGTTAAAGATTTCTGCAATCATATTTTAAAAGAGAAAGGATCGAAAACCCTGTACAGTACTTGTAATACAGTTTGAGGCTGGATCTCAACACGTACCGCTTTATCAAAGATCACAACTCTTGTGCCAGACCCCGTTAAATTCACCCCAATCTTTTCCAGAAATGCCGGAAACATCTTGGAATCAATTGCCGTAAAATGCAAGGTTTTGTTCGTCCGGCATCCGAGTCCATGTATACTGTCAATCCCGGAAACGTCGAACATCTCGTCGAAATTTCCACTGGACGAACATTCCCGTTTCCGCTGATTACAAGCAGCCATTTCCATTATGGTTCTTCGAGGATCATCAACCAACCGGAAGCTGCTTGGATAACAACAGGTCGAAAACTGATAAGCGATTCCAAGTCCGTCTGAACACACCATCTTCCGACTACAGTTGCTTTCAGTATGAATTAGTGGAATTTCAGAAGGCGGTGATTTGATTTTATTCCAGCAGAAATCGTTGACAGAAACGGACGCTTCAGCAGCCGGAAGACAGACGCAGTTGGTCTTCCTTGTACGTTGTTCAATCAACGAGAGATCACCGAATTTGTCGGCTATTTCTTTGCATCGTTTCTTCAACTCCGGTGTACGACCAGGAACAAATAACCCTGATTTCGCATCAGCCGAAATAAGTCGAGTGAAATTGGTTTTTTTCTGACAATCTTTGTATAAAGAAACGATTCGGCGCATCTGAAATCAGATTTTACAGATCAATACGGATTTTTGAAAGTAGCGAATGTTCTTACAATATTGTGTTGAGGACGGCAAGATTTATCAAGTTCATAAGGCGCAAATAAGATCAAGGTGGTATTTTGGAGTTTCTGCGATAAAGCGAAGCTTTTCTGTAGGGTGGGAAACGTCCACTTGAACGTCTAAAACAAGCTGGTAAAAGCGACAACTGGACGAAATGCCCAAATTTTAGTAACGAAAAATATTCTCAGTTACACACTTCCGGTTCTGCCAAAAACTTACCATATCGTTCATATGCCGTAAAATCACTTCCTCCAGGTATTTGTCACTTTGCTGATTGAGGTCGGATATAATCTGCAACAACACAGCCATGCAGAACCCTATGTTCAAATTCAAGGAAAGCATGTGATTATATACCTGGACCAAACTGCCAGACTTGAACACGTAAATTGCATTAGCTTGATTCAACCCGAAGGTAGCAGCTGGTTTGGGTGAAACTGCCCCAAATCCGACATCACCACGAGGATCTGGGCGATAACAGAAAAATGCAACCGATTCAACCAGCTCTACAATTTAGAAGAATTACCGTGTCTGAGATGAAGTAATGAGGTGTTAAAGAACGTCAGTAATCCGGAGCTGTCATACCCAGCAAGCGGGATGACCCCGACGACTGCTATCTATCAAAACACAAAACAAAGATTTCATAACAGCACCGAACCTTATCATTTTCTGTAGAAAAGAAAAACTTTTAAATTGCCAGATCGGCAAAATCAAAGTTGGAAAAACTGATTTACAAAAATCTTCAAAAATCAGCTGTTTTCAAGTGGAACTGACCTCATGCGTATGAATAAATCTCTGGAATTCACTCTCCGAAGAAATAAGGGAATATGGCCTCAAACGGCTTTCAACAAATAATTTGAGATGGCCAGCAGTAGGAATTCCTCGATAAGTAATAAACAATCTTTTCGGTGAACCAACATAAGCGCCAATAAGCGGGAAATGTTCCGGTCGCCGTTTCCGCGCGCATTCGCCAGCATCCCACGCGCAATTTATAGCAACAAACCCAACCTGAACCAAATTTGAATGAATTTGCAATTTGAATTTGATCAAACATATTTGTGAGATACTAACTTGTTTCTTGTAATTCCTGGCAACTCGTTCAAATTCGTCGCGCGCAGCAATAGAAAACAAACACCAAGGAGCATAGAGAAATATCACAGTCACATCATTCAGCTGAACAGCGCGAGCCAAGCCTTTCGTCTCGCCATACCAATAATCTTTCACGGAGGAGCCTTTCGGGAAGAACCTTTCTGGATTTTTGCCACGTATCACGAGAAGACTTTCTCTGTAACAAATAAAGAGCATGACCGACACGATTTTTGTATTTACGCGTAAAAATTGTTTTACAAATTTATAACCTCACTGTTAAAGAATACTTGAGAACAATTTTGTGATTTGAACGAAAAAACTTCAAAGTTGTGGTTTTTTTTGTCTGAACGTGTCTGTCAACTTACTCCTGCGACCTTGTCCTCGCGAAGTAAGTGGCCAAATAAAATATACTGTAACAAAATAGAAGATTTTTCCAGCTCATTGCGCTGATGAGAATCCGACGGTATGAAAGATCGCGCAAATGACCAAAAAATGCACCAATATTATCCATTATTGGACTTTTGGATGGTCAACCGTGAATGCGCAGCACGACGAAAATGCCATCTTATGAAACGGTGAAGCATCAAGAGGTCCATAATGATAAACCAAATCTGACTCCAGAACAACAAAGAAGGAATACAACAAATATTTTATAACTCAAATTAAATTCCAACGGAACGGAAGACAAGACACAAAACATATCTTTAGCCGTTTGAATTCAGAAACCACTTTGGCAGACAACGTGGGGGGGGGGGGAGGTGAGGGTCACTTGGAAGCTCATGCATTACCCACCCCCTGGACCAAATCAGTTGTTTTCACCGGAAACGATGAGATAAACAAGAGAGAAACAACAATTCCGTAAAAAAACAACATTTACATTGCAACATTTTTCAAATTTCTTCTGGTGCGTAGATCCGGTGAATTCGGCTGAAAAAATCACAGTAAGACACAAAGATTCACCATGGAGGAGGTCAACAAAAAGCCAACCTTGGAATAAGTGGAAAGTGATGCAGGGAAAAATCGTGTCTCGATCACCTGCAGTATTTAGATAAGAGAGCATTCTTCAAGACGAAATCGACGATAATTTTAAGGACATTAATTTCTGTGCTTACATTCGAATAAAATTCCTGGAGTTTTCTGTTGTTTTCTGTTCCAGACGCTAAATCCGTGAGTCGTTTCACGCTCTGGAATCAGAAACAAAACTTCTTTGTGACAGTTGAAATTTCTTATTCGAAGCGGCTCACGATTCGGATCTCGGAAGCCGGAAGTTCGGACGTAAACCTGTCCAAGCAGGATTGAGGTTCTCCTTTAAGCGAATAATTCTGATCAGCATGGGTGCCGATGATCAATATAGGGACTGATCGCGGGATGGATGGCCGGTGGTCATCCCCTCCGCCTATCACAATTTCCGGTGTCCGAGAATGGCTAAAGAAGTAAAAGCACAAGAAAAATGCAACGACATTTTCCATTTCGGTTTGGAATTTCTTACATGTTGCCCACATCTTGCTTATCGAAACAATGTGTTAGCAGTTCTTGCATCCAAAACTGCAACCGGTGACAGGATCTGGGACTAGTCAGATCATAGACAAGAATTATTCCTGGGGAAAAACAAATTTTATGGCAGCGACAAAATCTGTAAGGTGATTAATTATGTAACAACCATTGCAAACATACCGGAAAAGTCATGAAAAAACATCCTCCTGGTTTCCGAGTGAGTATGAGATGCGCTGCAAAACAGCCTGTTAGCTTAAATGAAAAGGGAACCCCAAAGTTCATTCAGACTGATCTGCAGATGTAAGATTACCATTCTGAACAAAATCAGACACACACAAAAGAATGTTTCGAGTACAGTAAATACCCGATTTCTAACAATTCGATGAAATAATCTTTCGGTGGCTGAGGAGATTTTCCAAGGTCACTGCGTCTTGGATCCCACAAATACTTGCTAGCATCGGTGTAAACGCCCCGATCGGACGCAGACTCATATCGATGGATCTGGAAAATCATCAACTGTCAACTGTCATGGACTGAATTAGAATAGATATTTGGAAAGACGTAATGTTGGTCTTTTACCACAATCTCCAGCTCACATCCGACTGTTGGAGCTGGTGGAATGTCGACGGGTTTTCCTCTGGAAAGAAGTCGTAGTACCGAAGACTTTCCTACAGCTGCAAGAAAGACCCGTATCCTGGTTTCTGCAAACCCTGATGATGGAATATCAATATCGAAATATATTTACCAACATCACCAAGAACGAGCACTCTCGCGCTGTCGACAGACATGAAGAATTAGAAAACGTATCAAAATCGATCAGACTGCAAATCTACCAAGGGACGAGAAGGAAACGACTCACACAAAATTCGAAAGAAACGAAATTTAAAATCTAAAAGTCAATCAGCTGCAAATTCTAAACCCAAACAGAACACAAGAAAAACCACAACAAAGCAACCATAGTCAGTGGCGCACTGCTTGAAGATAAATAAGGGGGGGGGGAAGATCCATCATGCTGTTGGATTACACTTTCTTGGGGGTTCCCGTGGTCGGATGAACCGAACCTGTACGCCGCGGGGAATTCACAGCGACGTTTCATCTGTGTGAGTGTGACTGGAATATTTGAACTTCATTTCGCCTTTTGTCTTCGCAGGAAAGAACGTGTATTTGTGGATCATCTGGGATTATATCTTTACCCGATTTTTACGAACTAGTGAATTGCTATGCCTTCATACGGCCCGACTCTACCTCCGGGATTTGAGCGTCCAGGAACGGAAAATTCAAATTCAGCGACTGAAAATCCCGATCTCTCGGTCGCTGATCATCGAAATATTTCACCCGAAAGTGAACAAACTCCCATCAATGCAGCGCCTGTCATCGGACCTGTCATACCATCCCACTTGCTCGGACAGCCCACAGCTGAATCGAGCAAGAGCGAAGATCCTACGCCGTCATCCAATGAAATTGTTGTTGGTCCAGTTCTTCCACCAGGTAAATTACGAAATCCATTTCGTAAATTTTCTCAACTCGTATTAAATTGTTTCAGGATTCGAACGTCCGAAAATTATATCTGGTCCACAAATTCCTGCTGGCTTCAAGAAAAAAGTCGACGACTCCGATGAAAGCGATGATGAATTTGTCGGACCTTCCCCCGTCTTAATGGCAGAAGAAGGCGACTATTCTGGCGTGTCAGAGTTGACAAGAAGATTGGAACGGCAGGCGAAACGCGAGAGAGAAGCAGCAGAACCCAAAGTCCTCGCCCGCGAAACGTGGATGACTTCACTTCCGGATTCTCTTCTCGCCAAAACAATCGCTCCTGCGTTGACTGCAGCGCCAAGAAGCTTCAAGAGAAGAACGGATGATTATGAAGCCGATTTCTCTGGATGGACGGCTGGTCCGGGTGCAAAAGGAAAGGAGGAGAAAAAAGAGGTTGATACTTTGGAAGTGCTGCAATATCAGCAAGCCATTGAACGAGAACGTCAGTTGGAACTTCAGATTGAAAAGCATAATAAAAAGAAACGAGGGGAAAGTTTGGTGAGCATTGCGAAAAAAGAAATGCCACAGGAAGTGAATGGAGAAAGGAGGCCGTTTGATCGGGAAAAGGATATTAATATTCAGAAAGTCGGAAGAATGGATGCGGATGATATGAGGAAAAAAGCTGATGCTTTGAAAGAACGGTTTGCATCGTCCGGGAAAGCCGGGCAGAAATTTCTGTAGAATACAGATGTGTGCACCTCCGGCAGTTCTTCCGGAACTTTATTCTCAGTTGTAGATTTCGGATGCTGCATTCGAACAGATTCCGATGTTCGTTAAATGAATATGTTTTATCAACGCAGAAATCGCGCTTTTAGTTTTACGCAGTAATTTTGCTCTCGTGGAGTCAATGTTGTTATATCGAGCCACCAAATACTCGTTTGAATCGAAGGATATTGTTTATCCAGATTTTAAAACAACAAGCTGTTTAACAGTAAAACTAGAAATTAAACGAAATCAGCACTGGTACAAAAAATCACAGAATTGGAGCTTCATTTCTCTACGGGTACATCAACAAAAAACGTGCCGGATTTTGCCTGATGGAGTCCGAACAAACGAGCTGTCTGAGAACTGCTTTCGGCAGACATCGCATCTTCTGCAAAAACAAATTTAATTTCTTCCAAAGAATGCAAACGGATTAATTAGGTGCGTGTGTTTTCACCTATCATCACTCAATTGAATCTTTTCGGCTGTTATTTTGGCACGCGCAACGGCATGACGAAAGGTCACTTGTTTGGACAGATTTTTTTCCAGGGCGTCCATCCGCTGGTCGTGGAGATTCCGTCGCATTGTATTGGTTAGAAATGCTTTCAAACTCGCCAAAGGCCAGTTTGCCGGAAGAACTGCCAGAACCTAAAAAGATTGATTTAATAACTTTCAAACAGTCTAAAATTCAAAAAATTCACATCATCTGGTTGACAAATTTATCTAGAACATTATGTGTTCCTTATTTCCGGGACGAAGTCAAGAAAATATGTCACCTTCATGGAATCAAAATCAGCATGTTCGTGATTCAATAGTTCCAAAGCTGCTTCAACAGATTCTTTGGTCTGATCACTGAAATTCGAGAAAAACTTCACGACATTCCGATGAAAAAATAATTTCGGTGATATTACCGTGGATGGAAATAAATCCCCAAAAGATGTTCAAAAAGAGTTCGTTTCAACTGGCTATCAGAAGCGCCGTATTTTACGCAATAGTTCACAGCCCCGTTTCTGTCGTGTAGCTGCTGGGTTAAAATGTCCAGCGCCTCGAAATGTTTGCCTTCCTGAAACCCAGAAACTTGGAATAAGAAGAAAGAAGAAAACCTTGGATCCGGTTAATGATATTTACTTTTCCCAACAAGATGACCTTTTCCATGTGCAATTCGAGTCGGTCAATTAGAGGATACAACGCTGATGTGTCTAGAGCAATATCTGACCCGATCACTTCCTGAAGGTTCTTCCTGAACGTATCGTCTTCAAATAAATCAGATGAATCCTGTATCCTTTGGAGATATCCCGACGCGAGCAAAGTGTAGAGTGCAGGATCCTAGAACCAACTAAAGATTAATACAAAAAAAATCCAGATGGTAAACTGATGGAAAATCACCTTCGACTTTCGTTCGAACACCATCATTTCAAGGAAGGACAATTTGGCATAACGATAATCTTGAAGGATCTCAAGAACAGCGTCCGAATTCAACGTGTCTCTGCTGCGCAAAACTTCATTTGCCACATCTTCATCTCGTTTTAACAGCCAAGACAAGCAGGACAGAAATGCTTCTTCGTTGTCTAAACTGCAAATTTCAAACAGATATAAAGAAAATATGTTGGTAAATTGAATTAAACTGACCTTTTGATAACATCTGCAACAACCATTATATCTGCAGATCCGTCGATGTTGTCGACTATCACACCATCCAAAAGCTGCATAAACACATCCAACGCATCGCTCGTAGCTCCAGACTTCAGATAATAATTTGCGAGCGACAGAAATCTCTGGTGCTCCTTGAGAACAGTAGCTGCTTCAACCGGAAGCAGGTTTTGATAGGATTTTGTGAAAGGCAGTAATCCCCGATGATCCAAAACGCAGAATAATTTCAATATGACCAGATTTAAATTCTGAGAAATCGAAACGTTGAAGAATAATCAGAATACTTTTCATTTTTACGAACTCACTTCATTAAAATCTGTTTTCATACGTCGCAGTTCCTCCAGATAGGCGAGCAAAAAATCATTCCGTTTCCTCCGGACATTTTCGTTTCCCGGTGAAAATAGAAGAATATTTCCATCCACATTTCCGGATGAAGCAGGCCATAGATCTGGACAATATTCAAGAATGTCTTCTGGTGGTGACTCGCTTTCCAGCAAGAGATCTCTGGCGGAGTCAAGTTCGTCACGTTGAATTTCAATCAAAGCCGCACGGAAAAGGATGTTTTTAAAGGTCGCCTGGTGCTCCTCGCTTTCTGTGACGAAGGATCTCGTAATTTGAATAGCTTCATCGACGCGCCAATCAATCAGCAGCAGCTCAACTTGTTCTTGCCAAGGAACATTCTCCATCGCCCAAATCTGCATCAAAAAACGTCTCATCAAATCCCTAATGCCAAAGCATCAATTCTATCCTGTGCTCCAAAGAGTTGAAATTCGGTAAAAAAAAGTCGGCTCAATTTCATTTTTGAACTTCGATTTCTGGATCCAATATTTAAAAAATGTCACTTCTGAATTCATTTTCAAGATTGCACGGCTGATTCAAATAACTCCAAAAATGTGATCCATTGAATCTTTAAGATCGCTTTGTATTCTTGGGAAATTCTTGCCGGACATCCTCAATTTGCAAACATATGGACTAACCTGATTCGACGAAGCCATCAGCGGAGTGGCCCTGGATTTCGTACCGGAAGTGAACATACATGTGGCTAGGCAGTTTTCGAACTGAAGACTTTGTTTCGGCTGCTGGTTAGTTGATCCAAAAACCCAAACATCAGCCGCCGAAAAAACGAGAATATTCGGCGAAGAATACTGCATTCGTGTAACTCCCAATTCTGCCCAGTTGATCGGTGGCCGAGGTGCAACCAGGGTACGCGCGGAAACAAACATACCTAAACCTACATTCATGATAAATTATTTGTGATGCACAAATTAATAATGAAAACTCTGATTACCACCAGGACCGGAAAGAAGAAATTCATTCTGATCCGAATCCGTTATGGAGAGAATTGCTGGTTTTTCCGGGAAAGGAAACAGACTAGATATATTGTCCGGGTCATCTTTGACTTCGATGATATGGTATTCTGCGATCGAAGAAAAACAGACAAAGGGGTCGCTATAAACTAATCTGGAAGGCGTGTCATGCAGCTGAATTTCCGTCACTGCAGTAAAATGGGTTTCATGGACAGTATAAATCTGGAGCGACCGCTTTCTTGCAACGCAGATCTGTAGAAATAATACGCTTTGAATTAAGCCAGAACTCCGATGCGGATAATGGCGGTATTGAACTTCTAAAGTGCAGAATTTCCAGAATTCAAAACGATTTCCGGTCTTACTTCGTAAGCGATGAAGGGATTTTCTGGGTCAATACGATCATTCA
>JAQIWT010000764.1:0-15359 GCA_034696485.1 Isohypsibius dastychi
CCCCCCCCCCCCCCCCCCCCCCCCCCCCCCCCCCCCCCCCCCCCCCCCCCCCACTCATCTTTTTGTGTTAGAAGAGGGTTGATTTTTCTGTTACGCGCGTGGGGCAGAGGTCTCCTATCTTAGCGATGTGAATAGGTCATGCGTGACCTGTCGGCGATGCGTAAATACAAGAATAAAAATTCGAATCAAAATAGAGATTCTGACATAGATGAAGGTGAGAATCGAAATTACTACGAGCAATTGAAGTCACAAAATTTGCGTCAATAAGCCAACGCCCGACGCCGCGAAGCGGCGGACGCGACGGGGCTAATGCTTTAAACCGATGTGTTTGATTTACAAGCAATTTAAACTACTGATATATAATGTTTAATTTCAACTTATCATAGTTAAAATAGCTCCCAATAAGTAATCACCATCACAAATATTGTTGTTATTAGTCCACTGTTCTGCCGAGTGCACGAATTATTTCTGCTGTTTCATACCGATCTCATTGTTTCTATTTTTATTGTTTTATTCTAAGAGTATCAGGAACCGGAATAATTTAATAATTTAATTTCTGTGGAATGAAATTGCGTGGATGCTATACTGTTTTTTTATTCGTTTTTTGTTAGCAATTTTTTAGCAACTGACTTACAACGTACGGACGATTGTCGGGCAATAACGCGGACACCCTCTGTTCGAGCATTTCGAGAACAGAGAAAAATAAAATAACCTATGACCAATGCTCTCCAGATCACGTTTTTTCTGCCGTCTAGTTCGGAGGTGCAAAAGATGGCATTTTCGGTGTGCGGATTTGATCACAACAGCTCATCTCACCAAGCACCTAAAGCAGAATTTCCTACATCGACGATTAGATTCACCCAGCAATGATTCTGTGTCAACGTTGAAATATGTATGCATGATGTCAATAGTAGAAAGACGAAACTAGTTCTAGCTCTATTCACGTACACGACTAGTTACAACTAACAACTTCCTACCCAAATTCTTCTATCGAGTGATCTGAAGTTTTGCGAGAAGAGTCTCAGCCCACTATGAGAACCGATGTAAACTGGATGCAAACTGGATCTCACCCTCAAGGATCATACAAACGCGATGCAGAAAATGTAACATGTAAGATCGATTCAAGAAACATTAAGGACAACAGGCAATCGGTCTTTAGAGGGCCACACCGAATGAAGTGGGCACCACTTTCTCTCTGGCTGCCCTTCTTCACAGTCAATTTACCATAAATCAGATTTGAACTTCGAATGCAAAACTAAACTATTGAATATTCTGCGATCTAGAAAATTTTTATTTCATTCGATAGCAGATGCAAAACTACACATTCCCGGAGAATACTGAATGAGCCCTTGAGTTTGTTCATGAATTATATCAGTTTGAAATTTTCAAATTAAAATTCTGAAAAAACTTACCATCATAGCGAAATTTCCAACGTCGGGAATCAAGTATTAGTTTTAACTAACAGAAAAAACTGTAAAAATCTGTGATCGGAGAACATTTAGGAGTTTAGTTTGGCGCCTGAAGTTTAATCGGTTTTGCACCCGCCAGAGGTCAACCGATTACTGCGCGCACAAAATGACTTTAAATGAAAATTGATTGAACCTTGGCCTGTTGATATTCGTAATGAAGGTATACAAAATGCATCTACCACGCGCACCATCCGGTTTCCCTGAAAACTACTAAACCGATTGCCTGTTGTCCTTAAGATTTATTTCCAATGCCCCAGCTTTAGGCATGGCTCCTAGCAATGACACTTCCATGGATGACGGGCTTGCCTGAAGAAAGCAACCCAAACCTGACCGCAAAAGAAAGAACCAACATTTTTAAACCATGAAATTTTTTTGTTGGACTTGATAGGATCTGAAGAACTCAGGTTCGGTCTTAAAACGTTTTTTCAAGAAATGTACTGTTCAGCAAAGCTCGTGCGTCGGCGCGGCTCTGCGGCTCCAGGTCCAAACATTTAGCCAGAAAGTCTTTAAATTCGGCACACGAGACATCGGGGATGACCGGCGGTCCAGACAACATAAAAGCCAACATACCACTATTTTGCAGCTCTTTGAAGGTTCCACCCTTCTTAAACTGCATTTCACCGCCCATGAAGAGCTCAAGTGCAATAACGCCGAGACTATAAATGTCACTCTTGGTCCCCAACTCACGAATTCGGATTGCTTGATGTTCCAGATAAACTGCCATCCATTCTGGTGAGATATATGGTAACTCTCCCGTCATGTGCTGTTTGACATAATCCAGCTCTTTCTTCGCATTCACCCACACCTTCACTTGCTTTTCGCTGACATAACTATCCAGGTCACAAATTTTTAGGATGGGGCGCTCACCCGGAACTTCCAAAATGTTTCTCGGTTTCAAATCAGTGTGAATGATACCTTGATCATGTAGATAAACGAGACCTTCTAGAATCTGCCTGACCCGATGTTGAACAAATTGATAACTTTCCGTCACGTGAGTTCCTGACCATGCAACGAGGTGTTCTAAAAAAAGTACTTCATTTTATTCACCTTATTTTCAGCGAGTTGAAGTTTCACACTGAACTCACAAATCGTTGCACCGGCACGGCAGCGCACGCATCAAAAGTGCGTAGAATTAACTGTTTGAGAGGTCATACTAACCTGTCATACAGACACATCTCGTGGCCACTCACCACATGTGTATTGTTAAGAGTTGTGTCATTTTTGTGACTATTACGGTATAGCTCCATTTTTTGAGTCAGAGCCAAAGGCTTTGTGGCCAACCACATGATAATTCTCGTGATGCACGTCGTTGCTGACGAGTGACCCATGTCACTTTTTCTACAAATTGGGTCTCTGTGATTGATGTCAATTCACTGGTAAGGGCATAGAATTCAACTTTTTTTGCGCCTCATCTGTTCGCCAAATACAACAATTCGAGCAAAATCGATAATGAAATTAGATGGGACAACAGATGAAACAGATGCGTTTAGAATTATGCGCAACGTTACTGTACTTGCTGGATATCGTTTGAACGGCCAAAGATAATTTTGTCCGGGACAATTTCGGTTTAACCATGTCAATTAGTCGGCTGCTTGCCAAGACTGAATTGTCAATTGAAACCGAGCTACAACATTCGATGCACACCAGAGTATACAGTGGCCAGCGGCGTAGATATGTCTCAAATAAGGGTTGGTATTACTGAATAAACTAGCTTTTTTCGATGGGTGACAACCAGGAGCGTCTTCTCAGATCCGGGGATGGGCCTTGATGGTAAGCCGGCCAGGATTTGGCTCTTGTAACAAATTTGATCAGAAAGAAGGAAAGAGGCCCACCCAGAAAACACGCATGAGCACTATCGAGAGAACCAAATGGTTCTGCGGTCTTACAATTAGTGGGCGGCCGTATGACGTCAGCTCCATAGTCGATTTATTCAATGAAATTTGCTTTCGAATTGACTAATGTAACGGATATGCACACATGTAGCCGGCAAAAGTGTTTCCCTGCATCCAGTTACACAGGAAAACTTTTCTTTGGTAACTCTGGAAAAATTTCCCCTCCTTTTTTCCCCATTCTAGTTTCCAGCAGAAAAAGAATTGGAACTGACGGCTTTCTGCTTCTGAATGGTTCTGACTACACATCTCTGACAATTTGGCAGTCAACTATCAACAAGAGTCCAAAATGATCAGAGTTGAATATTTCTGGATGTTATCGCAGAATAAAAGATATGCCTTTTAACAATACAGATTCAGCAGAGTCCTTCCACGATGAATCTCAGTTGGCCATTTTGCATTTTGGTTGCTATTTGACCATCGAAGGGTCAAGTAGCTGATACCAGAATCACTCAGAAGCTTGCCACAATCAGTTAAGTACTGTTTCTGCCGAAAACTTGAGATGGGAAACAAAGAGGGAAAATTCTCGAGAGTTACTTCAGAAAAGTTTCCCTAGGTAACTGGATGCAAGGAAACACTTTTGCTGGCTTCACATGCGGATAGACAAATGAAATAACTCAGTTTTCTTTGGTTTCTGAATCGACGAACTGAATGCGAGGATGACGTCAAACGACGGCCTACGCAAACCTCGAACCGCAAAACCTTTTGGGTCGC
This sequence comes from Isohypsibius dastychi, assembly GCA_034696485.1. NCBI lineage: Eukaryota > Metazoa > Tardigrada > Eutardigrada > Parachela > Isohypsibiidae > Isohypsibius > Isohypsibius dastychi. The sequence goes on from JAQIWT010000764.1 coordinate 4,073, forward strand.
ATGATAAATATTTCGACAAAGGGAATGCATGACTCTTTAACACAAACTCTTTAACACATCGATCTGGAAGTCAGTGTTACAAATTGCTTATCCTTTCTTATGCCCACTTACCGCCCCAGATTTCCATGGCAGACGTAACCCGAAAAGGAGGTTCATCATCGATACGCCGTCCAATAGCGTAATGTTTCACAACGTGTTCGTTGTCTAAGCTTCGCAAAAACATAAGATGGTCCAGCTTTTCTTGAACAGCGTTGTCTGCCAGGAATTTCTGGAGATCAGCCTCATGCTCGTTTATGCCAACGAACAACTTGAGGATAAGTCTTTTGGGCCAATGAGGGGGTAAACCGGCATCATTTGCTGCTTGCGCGGTGTAGATGTATCCAAAAGTGCCATTCGCCTCAAGGTTTGTATCAAACTTCACCACTGGTGGGACGTGAGCAAAGGGTGGCTGGTCCGCACTCAGAAAGGCAAAGGGTGGCTGGTCCCCACTCAGAAAGGCGAGGTTGATTCGAATCGACATCATACTTGTATGTTTCTACTTGAAACGGAATGGAGTTTTGAGTTCGCTATTCAGTGCAATAAAGAAGCTCTATTTGATCTGAGCGCAAATAGTTGTAATGCTCTCTGGTGCAAATTAGACAGTCGAACCAGATTATTTCATTTATCCTGGTAAACATTGATAACGGAACAAACACCCCAAAGCAAAGATAAATACAAGGTATCCGCCATGATGAGATCACAGCGTTTAAAGAATAAACGATTCGGGGAGGTGCAGATTGCACATCAGTCCTGCCGCTAACGCAACCTGGTGCTCGGATACATACATGACTTTAATTGAATGGCATTTACGGCAAAGCAGCTTCGGAATGACCTGAGACACATGAACCTCAATTACACTTGAGCTTGTTGGTGCTTTACAATGCTATCAATAGATAAGAAGATATTGTATTTTCATTTCGTGTTCATCACAATCATTGTTGATACACGATAATGTTTTTACTTCCCACCGCATTTGTATATTATTACAAGTCAATCGGCTTGGTTTTTTTTAAAACTGATGCTCACTTTTGGGTAGAACTCAGAAAAACAATCTCCTTTACGGCCACTGATCTTGTGCAGTACTTCGCCAAGCAGACCTTATCCAAAGCACACTGCGTTGGTTGGTTATTTTACATATCTCAAAGGCGAAGCTTTTGTATTAGTTAGCTTGACTACAACTGCCAAGATACGTTACTGAATTAGGGTGTCCATTCATTACCTTTCAATTTGATTCATTCACAAAAGAACCTCACGTGTATCACTTGAAGGTAGATGAAATTTGAGAATCTACCTGGAAATTATAATTATTTGGGCTGATGTTTGACATCAGTGCAGGTTACTGAAACAAAGTTCATCGTACAGTTCGCACCGCACGCTGATCACCTGATGATGAATGGAATCGCATATTTACAATAGGGAATGATAAGGCTGGTTATCAAACCAGCTCGTTGGAGGTAAATGAAGAGTTAAGTTCTACGTTTCATTCCTCGATATCATGATGATTCAATAATCAGAAAACAAACAAATGTTGGGAAAGAAACTAGTCAACAGCGAATTGCAACTGGTTATCCAAATATTCTTGGAAGTTCTTCTTCGCCGATTTGTTTCTCGTCGTTGTATTTTTTGGAATTTATCGAAATGGAAACCGAGGAAGGCATTGAAAAAGCAGATAAAAGTCTTGGCCTATCTGGCTTTACCCTGTCTGCCGCAAATGGTAAGTCTTGATATTTGGATATTCTATATTGATTCAAGAGAAATTTTCTGGTCTATAAGGGTAAACCCTTGGTTCACAAGCCTTGTCTTCACACCTAGTACGCGTACGTTAAATGTCCAGCAGCACCGGAGGACTGTTTACTTCTTTTGAATTTCCCAGGCTGAATTATGATTATCTAGAAAACCAAAAACATTCATATCAAGTACAGTTCTCCCAGAAATTCTCTGGCAAACTAGGCCCCGCCTCACATGCTAAGCCTATGGGAGGCGGGGCTTGGTTTCCCAGAGAATATCTGGGAAACTGTATTCCAAGTATTCCTCGAAAGCCGCTCGGATAAGCGTACTTTAAAAGTCAACAAGTGGACCGCTAGAATGTGGACCGTTCATGTATGTTGACCAGCAGTCTGGGTACAAACTGTGTCCTTATATTTTATAAGAGGAGTCCGGGGTCCGGCATGAATTTAGACAACTCTGAATGGACAAGTCATGTATGTGGACCACTCTTTTTGGACCACCTTTCTGGAAAAACGCATTGATTAAATCATTTATAGTATCAAATGACCAAAACATTCTAGCTCTTTGAATTTCAAAAAGCCTGATTAACTTATGAAGGCTTTGCAGTGCTACGTGCGACTTTTGAAATTCGGAAGAGCTTTCCTCAGGTGAAACTTCAGGCACAAATTTCCAAGTTGAAACGACCGAAGCAGCCGACGCTACGTGTTTAGGAATCAACTTCTGATAGAGAAATATCAAGGGTCCTTCGCAGCAATGAGGATCAACATAACGAAGTTCGATCATTTTTTATAACTCTACTCGCGAGCAGAGTTACAAGTTTGATCAAACTTGCGAAATCCAAAGTATGATCGGAATTACAATCAGCGAGTGTGCTTAGGTCTAACTCCTCCCACTGTTACATACTATACTAACCTTAGTTCATTCCCCCGAGTCGCACCTAAGAGCACCATGTCTCCCCACTTCCAGCTTGAATACAGCATCACAGAAACTCTCGTGACACCCTGGCGGTTACAGAACATATTCAAGGGTATAGAGCAGAGATGACGAGTTATCTGCTATATTTCTTTTACATTCTCGGAGGAAGAACAATGAACGTTTCGGAAAACTCAAAAGTTCTCAGTTTGAAATCCTTGTCAAAACGGGAAATGATGAAACCGAAAACGATTACTTGCAGCGAGAAAGCTTTTCACATGGCAGACTGGAATAAACTCATCGAAGAAAACATCATTCGTGCATTTTTAGTTCGGGGATTGAAAGAAATCACATGTGTTTTAATGTTCTCCTGGTTGTGTTAATAGGTCCAGCAACACGACATGCGGAGCAATGGCCTTCAGTGAACAAGTTTCGAATTATTGAGGAACTCCAGAGCGTGTTTGATGGAAACTTTGCGGTATTTCGGGTAGAAGAACTAGTTCCTAGTCGCGATATCAGCGAAAAGATCCTGAAGATGCTCAGAGTCGATTTTTGCGATGAGGCAGTTCTGAAACGGATTCTTAAGATTCCTCATAAGAACATACAGCGCTACTTTACGCTTGAAAGAAGTTTTGCTGGACCCCATCTGTGGTTGCTGCATGAACGACCTCAAGGTATGATGACCGATTCGCTTTACAGTTTAACCGAATTATCAGGCGGAACATATAATTCTTTGAAAAATCAACTACGTATTCAAAGCATTCGAAACCATACGTATAAGTTGTGCCCTCAACAGTATCTCAGTGAACCCAGGTAAAATACTGATCAGTGGTTTTTAAGGCGGATTGTCTATATTTGTTTGTTGTCAGACTGATTCGGCAGTTTGTGGTTTTGACATTAAGAGACAATGATTCTTTTATCCGAGGTTCAAAAAATGAGAGCACAACCGAATGATCGAAACAGTTTCTCCAAAATGACCATCATTTCCATATTTCATTCTCTAGGAGTATCGCTTCGGAGCTTGCTGGCAGAGCGAAGACTATCGCAGGATGAGGTTTTGTCGTATGCACTGCAACTCCTCTATGGTTTGGAGTATTTACACGGGAGAAGCAATCTGAAAAGTCTATACGATTGTGGAAGCGTGGATCCCGATGTTGAAGCTGTCTTCCACGGTACCCTCACGAGCGATACTTTAATGATCTACTCTCCAGAACGAGGGCTCAAAATTACCGATATTGAGTTCAGCAAAGGCTTCAGGAAGTCAGCATTACAGTCCGTCAAAGCACTTGACGAAAGCCGATCCTCGATGTTCTACTTATCGCCGGAGTCAATCCAGTTTGCTGCTGGGTATCCAACCAAATTGGCGTTAAATAGCCGGACGGATGTTTGGAGTTTTGGTTGCATCTTCTTGCAGATGATATCGGGACGGAATATCGTCTTGAAATGTAAAGGTGGCCAAGAGCTTACAGTTAAAGACGCACCGCTCACCATTCTGCGAGCGAGACTGGACGGTGCGGTGCCTGAAACAGGAAAAATTCCGGACGACCACTATCTCATGAAATGTCTTCAGGGGGACCCCAAAAGTCGCCCATCCGTCCAGACTTTACTCAAAGAGTTGGAGTCCCTGGATCCTCTTGGAAGGTAATATTTTCCGAAAACAACTATAGGAGTATCTTGTATTCTTTAAATTTCAGTCTGTTCGAGAATCTGGATACCGATGGTCAGTTCTATAACACCTTTAGCTATCTTGGCCAGGAAGTGACGTATCAGAAAGCAGATTGCACTGACCACGGGGTTTTTGGAAAGTTGTATAAGGCCACTTTTCAAGATGAAAAAGGACGCAATGGGATCGTGATGAAATCACAGTTAAATCGCGGCAAAAGTGGGCTCTTTAAATTGGAATGGTTGATCGAGAACAGACTGCTCCCGAGACTGAGCAAAATCTTAACAGAACAAACGCAAAGCGAATTTCTCGCAAAGTACTATGCCTTTTACGGTCCAAGTCCAGGGAAATGGGACAATCATGTGACTACCATTTCAGAACATATGGAAGGTAAGCATATTGTACCCGGATCTTGTGTATAGGTCTGATCAAAAGAAACTGGTTGTTACAGGAGAGAGCCTGGACACCTTAATCCAGAATAAAGACGGGCTACCAGGGAAAGTGGTCGAGTCTATCACCAAACAGCTTCTTGAGGGCCTACAATTTTTACATCACCGCGCTATTATACACACTCTCCTGCGTCCCAAGACCGTTATGGTTTACCGTCAAGGACGAGCTGACTGCCAGATTAAAATAAACGGGTTCGAGGATGTCATGCAGCTTGGCGAACTCATCCGTTGCTGGGGAATATACATCCGGACGAGTGGTTCAAAACTGGATATGTTTCAAGTTTCTGATTTTGAGCAGACTATCCCGTACCTTCGCCCAGACCTATTCTATCTTCTGAGTCAACCATATAGATTCGAAAAATCGATGTGGATATCTGAAAAGATCCATAGCTGGACAGCGATGCCGGGAGGTCAAGATATTGACGATCAGCTAGCTTCAATGCATGACCGAATAAAAAGAAACTTCATGTGGAAGGGGAAGGGAGAACAAATAGAGGATTTAACAGGTTTTCTCCTTCAAATGCTGCCAGAAAATGATTTATGGAGTCTGGGCAGTATTGTTCTCGATATGGTTCGCGGAACGTCTCCAAGAAGGACTGAAAAAAAAATTGATTTCTCCGGCAGAGTATCAGGCAGAGTAGGAGATATCTCTCCGCCCCGTGGTGTGAGCTTCAAGCATCTCTCTGAGGAACATATCAAAGAACAATCGGACTTCGATTTCTCTGTTAACACGACCAACACGATCCCCCTGAACAGTATCGACGATTATGCTCGGTATTTTCTCTGCTATACCGAAGTGGAGTATGTGATACCTGATTGGGTAGACCAAAATATCAAAAATGCCATCCGAAAGTGCCACGATCCAAACGGCAATCTACGTATTCAGGAGCTGCTGTCCGTGATCGAACATTCTGAGATTTTATCAAAATCTGGATCTAATCAGCGCGGTGTAGAGAGGACCAACAACATCAAGTGTGACTTATCAAAAAATAAAATTTGAGTGTTCAACCAATAAAACAGAGAGGGAAAAAACTACATCAGTTAGTATTCTGTATGAGACTGCTCTTGTTTCGGCCTGTTTAATCTGTATGAAACTGCATGTTTCATGACCACGTTACTGTTATGCAGGGCAATAAGATATAGAAAGTTGCGGAACATTCCTCGTAACCATTTTGTACAAGAAACAAATTCATCCCAAGTTCTGAAGTGAAAGATTCGTATCTATACCAAACTCTCTTCAGCAGATTTGTTTCTTCAGATTTGACGGTGAGTTCGACGTAATTTGAGGAGTTTTATCCAGGATAACAGAGTTTCAGTCACAGTGAATATATACACCTGTTGAAAAACTTTTTTTCGCAACCCGTCAACATCTCGGGAATACTGATATGTACCAAAAAAGATTCCACTGCAGAACTGGCAAACGAAAAAAAACAACTAAAAAAGCATCAGCAATCCAAAACCACAAAACAAAACGATTAAAAGGTCAAGTTAAAATCGAATACACAGAACCCCAATACTAGCAAGAACACTATCTTCGATAAGTAGAAGGTCGACGTCCAACAGCTGCCTTCATCCCTGATCCACTTGTAACAAGTGTCGGAATGTTCACCTCCGGTTGAACAGGCGGCTTCACGGGAGTTAGCTTACACACCCCAGCCAAAATGAGATCCCTCGTACTCCACATCTTATTCACTAACTCTGTTCCTCGCACCTTAGTTTCCATGTCGATCTGCAGCAACGACGGCCAATAATCCGGTACCTGAGTCGGAGCCGGAATGGTTGCTTGAGATGCCGTCAGCTGCTTCCGCCAACTAGGGACAGCTGGTTTGGGGTCAGTCCCCAGCCCGTTGTTCTCGAGATATCGAAGGAAGACTTCGGAATGGAGTGCACGTTTGATTTTTGGTGGATCTTTGGGGAGGGTCATGAAGAGTGGACGCATTTGAGATTGCTGCTGTTGGATGATTCGCTGGAGATGACCTTGTTGAGCCTAGAACGGAAACAGGGTGGTCAAACTACAGAGCATTCCGATAACCAGGTATGTCTGAACTCGGATATTACCTGCATCATCTGAAGCGCCTGTTGCACATTAACCACATTCCCATCCGGTTTCACCACCTCCGCATTTCCGGTCTGGCCCTGTGAACTGGTTGAAGGTTGATGCTGCTGAATTCCATGATGATAGCTCTCTTTATGTACACTCATTACACTTTTCGACGGTGAGGGTACTTTCGGATGCAACTTGGCTTCTTTCGCTTGTTCATCTGCTTTCTTTCTGTTCTCATGATCCACAACTCTCTTCGCCAATTCGTCCACCACTTCCATTTCCGACATACATCCCAGCCCTTTGAAGGTCACTCCTTCAAAATTCTCCAACCCCTTAGCCTGGAGTTGTTCGTTGATGAAGGCACTTCTCCGCCGAGCTTCGTCGTCGTATTTCTTCTTTTCGGCAACCGGAAGTGCTTTCCAGTTGTCTGAGACGAAACGACTGGTGTCCTGGAATGACAGGCCGGGGTTCGTGTCTTTGACGGCACGACGATGTTCGGCGCCGTAGAGGATGAACCCAGACACGGTGTACTTGATCTTCTATAATAAGAAGAAAAAAGGTCACAAACAAGATCATTCCAAGGTACACCTGAAAATGTGATATGAGCATCTCTTACCTTCATTTTCTGTTTCGGCACTCGACCCCTCTTCTTCGCCGATCCCTCCATATTAGAAGCCGCCGGTGACATTGGGGTCATAAACGACATCTCCGACGCATGTGTCATACTCTCGCTCTCATCCTCAAAGTTCGTCACAGCCGGTGACCCACTCTGCACCTCCGCATCACTCTCCACAATCTTCCCACTAAGTGCCGCTTCCAACAACGGCGATACAACACGTTTACAACTGATCGTCTTCTCAAAGAAATAGATCTCATCCGGAGTGGAGCGGGTCGAGTTGGAGGAAGTGACATTGAGCATTCGTTGACCTTTGTGTCGTTTGAAGAGTGTCCCATTATCCTGGATTTTCGATTCGGTGATGTAGACTTGATCTTCGGGGATTTGAGTCTGACGACAAGTTGAGTAGTCTTTGAGACTGAGAACGGCGCAACGGTTGGAGAGCTCTTCAACGGGGTGGATCATCTCGTGGGTTGTTTGGAAGATTTCGTTTTTATAGAAGAGTTTGGTTGGGACATGACCGATTTTCATGTCTTCCGGGAAGATGAATATGGTACCCTTGACGAATGTCCGATTGCTGCAAGTAAATAAATAGTTATTAATTACAAAGAGGAACACCAGATAGGATTCGCGAAAACGCACAATTACTGGCTGAAGAGGACAACTTACTCATTGTTGGAGAAGATATGGTCGATCTTGATGACATGATTTGTCGTGGCATTCCTCACAAGTGCGCAGTCACCAACTTTCAAATATCCAATCGGTGAATCTTTCTGCTCATAATGTCGGCATTCATCTGGAGTCGGCTGGATGGAAGAAACAATGTCCTCACGGAAAACATCAATGATCTCCGAATCCGGACACAGCTCATATTTCACCTTGTTGTTCGAAACGGAACATTCTCTGGCTGCGAAAACAGAAGCGATTCGGTTGACTGGTAACGGCTTATCGCGCTTGACAAGCTGAACCCGAGGGTTGGGCGGAAATCCCGAAATCTGGAATCAAATCAAAAAATAAATAAACAATCACCAAAATCAATTTTTTCATCTAAAAAACGACCGAGCACCTTGATTTTCTTGAACGATTTGACTTTGGTATTATATCGCGTTTCGCAGACATAAATATCCTTAAACTCAAATCCAACAGGTTTCATCTTGAAATAATCTTTCCCTTCCATAACATAGCATCTTCCAATAATTTTCGAAGGCAGATGCGTTTCCACCAAATCGCTCTTGAACACTTCTTTCTCCAGAAAAGTCTTCGTTGCAACATGGAATGTTTCATGAGGTCGAAGGATGAAGGCGCCTTTGACGTGAAACTGCTCACTTCCGGCGGCGACGATTTCTTCGATGCAGATAATCGGCGGTTGTTTTCCCTTATCGAATGGCTCCAGATAAACAAAATCGCCAACAGAGTATGTTTCCGAGCCGACTGTAACTGAACGATCATCGGATGATTTAGTTGCGAGCAATACATGTGACGAGCTCTCAGCTGGTCCTTGAGAAGCTTCCTGAAAAAAAGGTTTCAGATTTTCAGATGTTCAATTCATCCAGTGGTTAGCCAAAAAACCCTCATTCCTAACAGCTCACAAAAATGAATTCAATCAAATTTGCAGCCCATTTTACGAGATGGATCCAGAAGTTACACTGAACAATATTTTCAGAAAAAACATCATTTATTAACTTCGCAAAAACAGAACCAAAATGTCGGGTTTTTCTTAGCATCAAATGCGTGAACACAATGAATAAATCAGACTATCAGTTCGTACCTTGGAAACATCTCGAGGAGTTGGTCGGAGTTTGGCATCCTTTCTTTCCTGGTCAATGGAGTTCTGGAACTGTACAGCAGTGAAGTCTAGCGCGCGAGTGAAGAGTCGTGTTCCATTTGCACAGAGCTCGTTCCTTTTATGGATAAACTGCAAATGTAACTCAACGGCGTCTTCATATGTTTGAGACTCCGGCTGCGCGCTGAAACGAGCTTTCTCCAACAGCTCAAACAGATCATCCTGGAAGCGATCCAAACGCCGATATCGACCATGAAGGACATTCAACCGAATCGCGTCCAAAGAAACCGGCCTGAAATTCAGAAAAAAATCCTGATAAAAAAAAGGGAGAATCGTAAAATTTCAACTTACGATCGCGTATTTGTTGTGGAACACAAATTCCCATGATCACTTCCGGTATCCGATTCACTCCAAGCGCATTCCCCGATTGTCTCACTAACATTCCGACCATTCGCATCTTCATGACCCAGAAGATGGTCCATCAAACTATGGATAATTTCCTGGACTTTGGTTGTCACACATGGAGTATCCGCGACATTATTCCCCATCAATTTCGTCTTCTCCATAACGGCATTTAGAAGCACAACGGCATCCTGGAAAGAAATTGAAAACAGATCAGACATCATTCAAAAAACCAACGCAAAACTTCGACAAAAATTTCGGGAACATCCGGTTGGTCAAAAACGCTCAATCCGAATTTAATGAAAATGGAAGAATTACCTTGTAGATTTGGGAGTTTGGTTCGTTATAACTGCACGCGTTTTCAAAACATTGTCCAAAATCTTCGATGATATCATCGATGGACGCATAATTGTCATGTTGGATTCTCCCTTCAATTTTGGCCAGATCGACAGGCTTCTTGATGTAGTTGTAATAATCCGGCATTTCCTGCAGATGAGAAAAAATCCGTTCACACATACCTTAATCATAATTTTCTCAGTATAAAGTAATGGCATGAATTTTAACAATTCCTGGAGTTTATTCAGATTCAATCAAAGTGTTCAATCAACATTTTTCATTCGAACTTTTTTTTAAAAATTCACAGATAAAACCCATTTTTTCTCACAAGTTTGGTCGGAAGTGTCATGAACTGTTCGCTGATAATCCTTCCGGAATTATCCACATAACTGGCGATATATTCGAAAATTTCATAAAGTGCAGCTTGTAAGGGTGTCGTGCTGATCCGCTGACTCTGCGCACTAACAAAATCAACAAAAACTGTTACTGACAATCTGACGCAAAAAAACAAAAACTGGATGTACCGTCTCGATCCGGAGAGGCTTCGACGGGGAGTACCACTTGCATCAAGCGCAACTGAACTTATAATCCGTAAAGCACGCTTGGCGATCTCTTCCAGCTTAACTGCGCTCACATAGATATCGCTTCCTGTCAAAAAAAACGTCAAGTTTCTACAAAATCAACCGAGACAGAAAAACTATTAAAAATTGATCGACCCATTGAAAATCAACTAATTAATTTTGACTCAGTCACCTAACAATATATTTCCAAATCCCACAAAAAATAATCGTCTTTATCAGGACAACCGGCAATCAAATTTCAAATACGGCCACAAAAAAAAACTAGCCAACTGCCTTCTTCCTGGCTTTTATAAATTATCCCAGTGAAACATCAGCTCATGTTCAGTGTCAACAATTTTGCCCCAATTTTGATTTCACAATTTAAATACCGAAAACCATATTGATCCAGAATAATTTCGAAGTAATGAACAACAAATGATAATTATAAATTCAATGATAAATTCTAAGTAATTTACAAATTTCAAGTTGCCTCACCTTCTTCGTTGAACTGCTTCGCATTCGAAAAAAGCAGCATAATATCCGCCATGAAATCATCATCGCTGATGTACTGAAAACACACAAAACAAATCGTTAGCCCCAAAGTCATAATCAAATCTGGTTGATCCTCAAAATATTCCGAAAACACACCTTGTCGCCGGAAATCTTCTGAACGATAGCTTTGACATCGATTGGTTGAGTAATAACATCATAATAATCGGGATATTCTCGTTTCGACGGCTTCTCCAGAAACGGAA
>JAQIWT010000765.1:0-15343 GCA_034696485.1 Isohypsibius dastychi
TTACATTGAAAGAATGAAAATGATTATCAGAACAGAAAGAGATTTTAAAAAAATAATCAAGCAAGTTCAGTTAGAAAGTCTCGAAAAAACTTATGGCGCGCTGAATTGACGGCACAAATCAGTAAAAAGTGGTACAATTTTTCTGAATAGATAAGATTGTAGCTAATTTTTTTCTGTATTGAATACTGCTGTCAAAAACTATACATGATATTCGCCAAGTCATTAAATGAGTATAAAGATCGTTTTGTGCTCAGGCTGCCGGTAGACGCCAATGCTGAGCGAAGAAAAATCTGGCCTTCATGGGCGGGGTATATAATTGTTTTATGGCCTATGTCAGGGCCTGTATTTAGAACCGCTTTGGATAAGGGAAACAGAAAAGCACAACACACCCAAACGGGCATTCATTCTTCCGTATCACACTGAATATTCAATAAATCAAAATAAACAGAGTAACCTGCATTTTCTGACACGCCAAGAAAAACTACTGATCAAATCGCACCTCATTCATCCAAACAGAGAAAGGTATCAGCAGCAAAATGGACACATTGTGCGAAAGGTCATCGATTTAACCAGATTTCACGGCGAAGCCGAGTGGACAGTTAAAACCTTGGGTTTATCTGGTGATTTTTCGCTCACGAAATGAAGCCGGATCAATTTGCACATTATCGTCCAAACTGAGCGGGTCGCCAACTTTTTCGTCGTCCATTGAGATGACCAGATTGCCATTGCGGTCAATTTCTTCTTTTCTCAAAAGAAAACGTGCACTCAAGGCAACACCGACGGCTCCTATAGGTGCGGTAATCAGTATTAGAAGAACGGCAATTGTAACGACCTGCAAAAATAACTCGTAATATGCAGGTTTGCATCTGAACTTTTTGATCTTATCGGTTCCAGCCACAAACAATATGACTAAGAAAATTGTATGTCATACGGTACCTGCTCTCCGAGAACAATGCTTTCTTGTCCAGAGTTGTTCCTTCGAGCAATGTCAAGCGCAACTGAGCCCAAGGCTGCTTGAACAGTTGCCTTCGGAATCCACGCAATGGCCGTGAACAGCTTTTCTTTCCAATTCAGGCCGGATTTTGTTGTGGCTACCACAGTTGCGGCCATTCTGATGCAAAGTCCGCAAACAAGTACACCGATAGCTTTTCCAATGAATTCCAAGTGGATATTGCTCAATACAACTTCCGTCCCAATTAGGCCGAATAAAATCGGCTGGAAGAAAACCCACAAATGCGCAAAAACTGTAGTAGTTTTCACCTGTAACAGAAATCAACATCAGCCCGACCGGAAGTCATCCATAAGAAAGTATAGTATACACGTTCGACATCCCAGCCAGCACTCCTCCATTTATGACCCGCCACAAAGGCGCCAACAAGGCATCCCAAAGCGCCGGCTCCGGCGAATCTAAATCACCAGATTTCAAGAATGAATCGAGATACGTCGTGGTAAATAAATATGATTGTGAGGACCTCACCCAAATTGTTTGAGAATCAGGATCCCTATAAGTCCGCCAAGAAACAAAAACACAAATCTGAGGGTCGACAGATGTACCTACATTCCAAGTAAGGTAACGTAAGACGGCCTTGGCATGTTAATATTAATATGTAGCAGCTTACATGTTCCCGATGCGGAAGGTACCAAAAGGTCACACCAATAAATAAACCGTATGTCACGCCGATCAAAACTTCCAGTGGTCCTTGAAGTATTTGAAACCAGAGAGAGGCATCTAAAGAACAAACTTTCTACTCTGTCACTTATAAGTGAAAATTATAAATCCCGAGCACGTACCAGCATTCGAGAAAATGATGCCCTGAAGAACGCTGAACCCGCTGATAGCGAGAACATCATCCAAGCTGGAAGCGGCAATGAGTAACGTTGGAATTCTGGAAAAAAGGGCCTTCAGGTTTCAATGTGTCGCAGAAGTTTTTATACCGCCATACCCTTTGCCCGTTCCGAGTTTCAAATCTTGCAGTTTAATCATGCCGGGGACAACGACAGCCGGAGACACCGCAGACTGCAGGAATCCAAGCAGAAATGCCCATTGCCAGGGGAAACTCATGATCAAATGTGCGGCAATCGCGACCATAATCGTTTCCATTCCACATGGTAAAAACGCTAACAAAAGAACGCTTTTGCTGAGTTTCCGCAGCGCTCGCCCATCCAAACCCAAACCGGCTCGAGTCAGAATTACTGTCAGTGCCACATTCCGTAACACCGATGACCACTTGGGATCAATATCTCCTAAAAAATGCCCATCAAAAACACAAACGTACAACCACCGAGAGCTGATCTACTCACGTGCAATGTTGATTGTAGGCACATTTCTCAGCATAAATCCGATTATCAACATGCCAAGAAGAGGCGGCAGCTTCACCAAAGACACCAAAAATCCTCCAATAAAGGAAAAAAACACCAATACCAAAAGGGCGAACATATTTCCGCCGGGAAGTGCATCGTTTCCGGTTAACGCATATGCGGTAAGCCAAACCAAGGAACAAAATACCGCTCTCGTCAGCAAGTACGCGGCTGCAGAATGCGGCGGACAAAGGCACTTGTGCCATAACCGCCGGCCGAATGTCGCATCTTCCGGCAGCGGATTTTCGTCCAGAAGAATCTTCGAAGTGATATTCTTTAGCTGGTAAGTTGCACCCATCGTACTCAGAAAAGAGAAAGCGAAAAGTCACGTCGAATATTATGGCACAATTGAACAATGTCTCTTTACGCTGAAACCCTCGCGGCGTCGAATTCTCAAACAAAAACTACTTTTCGATACAATATCCTCAGACAAAATAAATAAATACCACCTTTCACTGAAGTGACTGACTACCTCGAAAAGTGCCAAGAAAGCTGACTGTTGATCACGTGAGCCAAATCGTTTGCCAGTCCATAAATTTCTAACTTTCAGCTAAATGTAAAACCGGTATTTTCCGGGATGTTCAGAAGTCAATTAGAAACATTATTTTCAGGAATTCTTCTGTGATTCCTCCTCAACAGATGCTCCACGTTTCCTCACAAAAAAGCAAATGTCCGACAGCGTGATTTTAATCGTTCTGCTTCTGACTAATTTATCTAGAAAATACCGCAGCACGGACTATCATGATACAAAGCCAAATAATTACGGCCATATTAAGCGATGGATTTGAGATAATCCTTGATTTCGGAGCCGGAAAGTAGCCGAAATCCGTCCTTAGCAGTGGCGATACCAACTTCGATGTTCGTTTCTGACATCTGGCCGTCAAAGCTCTCCTTCAAAGTTAAGAGAGCGGTGTGAACAGCATCCTCGATCACCATATCATCCGAAAATCTATCGTAAAACACAAGTGAACCGATAATCACGCGAAAATTCAAATTCTATTACCGCTTCTCCAGAAATGTTTTGGCATTGATATAATTCTTGCCCATTGCAGTGGCTTTCCATGCGAAGTAAGATCCGGAAGGGTCCACTTGAAACAGGTAAGGCCGATTATTGTCCCACGAGCTTATCAATAGAGAAACTCCGAACGGACGCACTCCGCTGAAAAAAAAACACTTCAGTTTCAATATGTATGATCAGATTTCCAAACCACAAAATCAAATGTTGAAATCGAAGTGGAGCTAATCATTCGGCCCACAACTATAGATTACAAAATCTGGAAACACTCCGACTTACCCAGATTGTGTAAACTCCTGCATTACTGCGGCCACGCGCTGAACAAGTTGAATACACGGAATATTTTCCTGATACTGCATTTTGTATTCCTGTGAGATCTTTCTTGCGCGTTTTACCAGCAGTCTGAAAAAGCAATCATGGAATCAGTCACCAGAAATAATTAATCTTCCGAAGTATGACCTGAAATCAGGACCCATTCCACTGTAAACCATTCCAATATTCTTGCTGACAGACTCGACTTTAACGACAGTGTCCTCTTCGAATAGCTGGTTCTTCTGCTTTTTCTCTGTAGCTACCACAACTCCATCCGCAGCTGAAACCGATACAATGAATTAATGAACACAAAACCCGGAAAGGTAGTCGTGAAAAACGATGTTCTTACCCCGAATTCCAACCGTAGGTGCTCCTGCAGCCACGGCGGCCAAAGCATACTCGATTTGCACAAGCTTCCCCGACGGACTGAAAGTAGTCAGCGAAAAACTGTATCGATCGCCGTCTCCCATCGTGTTGAATTAATTGTATCCGCGATCAAAATACAGAAACGGTTCCTGAACTAAATCCGCAAGAACAGCGAAGAAACAGAATCTCGGAATGATGCAGCAAACATTTTAGTTGATTGAAAAGCTGTCAAACTTAGTTTGATTGATTTTAGGATATTGTACTGTAGCGGAATATGGCCATCAACCCCGCTTCGCCAAGATATTGCATAAAATTCATCAATTTGAAAAGCACGGACTTCAAATTTCAAAGTTTTGCTGAATTGTTGTGGAATACAAATCTCGGTAATCTCGGCATTCTCACTCGCAAATTTTGCGCAACGTTTGAAAACCGGATGACTATCGACATGACAAGATAAATCCTGATTAGACGATCACGCCTTTGCGATTTGGTACGGACTCACCGGACTGTTGATCTGGATAATCTGGGTTTGTTTTAAACCGTCGGGAGGATGGCGGCTGTCAGGTTTTCCCCGATGTGCATCCAGTTGTTAAAAACTGTGGATATCCAGATTGCTCCTGTCCGGTACATGCGTAACAAGCACTGGGATCCCAAGTATAAAAAGCTGCGAACACAGAAGTATTTGAAGGTGTGCATTTGCACTTTCGAGTAGTTGCATTTTGCCTGCAATTATATGCATATGTGAATGGAACGGTGATTTGACCCGTGATATTCCAGGTTGAATTGCCGGATTATGACACGTTGCGGAAAGAAGCTAAAGGCCAAATGACACCGGAAGAAATGAGGGCAAACATGAAGAAGGAAGGAATAGCACCTACAAGAACTTTCACGGAAAAACCTATGGTCATTTCGACCACTGGTAATACTTCGTTCAGGCTGCGACTGATGAAAACCATATCAAACTAGATTCGTTTTTAAAATCTGGAATTCTTCAAACGAATCAATCTTCATGTTCACTTCCTCCGCAGATGCCGTGTTTGAGCCGTTCATCCCACCGGAAGGCGATGGATACCATTCGACACTTTCCAAAGCGGGTGTGAAACAACGTCTTGAATCGGTGGAAAAGAAGGCCAGATCGATGGCAGCACTAAGAAAGATCAGGAAATACGAAGAGGAATTTGACAGCGGGGACTTTTCTTTGAAAGCGCAGGATATCTTCATTGATGCCCATAATCTTCTCGCAAAGTAAGCGATAACCTCTTTTTCTGCTCTATACGGTTCATATATGTAATTTGAATTTGTTTTCGTACAGAGGGGAACTGGATAAACTACATGATTATGTCACGGAAAATTGTTATCCAGTAGGTTGAAATCTCCAATGCAAAATATGAGTTCTCAGAGTTTCGTTTTCAGGAAATGGTTAACGGGGTTGAACTGAAAACGTTGAGGTGGAAGTGGCATGAAACTCTGGAACTTCCGCGAGTAGTCCAAGTTCGGGCCTCACCTATTCTCGCGAAGTCTAACATGTTCGGTCAGATAACGCTTCGGCTCCACAGTCGCCAGGTAGGATATATTTCCGGTCGTATATTCACGCGGTTGTGTAAGTGGGTTTTTTTTGCAGTCACTAGCTGTCTACGATCGCTTCGGACGGTTGATGTACGGCAGTGAAAATTTAATCAAAAACGTTGTTGAGTACGTCGTGTTTGAGAAGCATCTCCCTAATCCATACGGGAAATGGAGGGTACATGCGAAACTGACCCCGGCGTGGGCACCACCTCGGGATGCTGTGCTCAGAACTTTTAGGAAGCCGGAAATTGTTGCCCCAAGTGAAGCTTACCTGGAAAGAGAAAAGGAAAAGCAGAAGATGAACGAAGAAGATCTGAAGGACGATCCGGAGAATGTGAATCCTGAAAATGAAACAAGGCCAAGGAGTCAGCTCGCTGCCGGTTGAACATATCTTCGGAAACCAGTTGCTGTTGATCCGGCTGATATGAACCATAGATGGTTTTTGGTATGGATATTGTATGTGAATCGGGCTTTTTTTTACGGATGCTCTGTGTGTGAGCGGTCAGTCGGCGCAAGAAAATACGCTGTTCAAAAATTGTATGTTATCGATTCTGACACGTGATGATAAATCCGTATTGCAGTGGCTTTGATTTTGTTTTACAGTGAGAGAAGATGTATATGTCAGGTGCGGTGTTGCATATATTATCAAATCCCTTGAAAGGTCACATTCAGACCAACCCAAGCAGAGCTTGACGGTTTCGGTTTAATAGGTACCGTACTTCGTTAGGGGGGGGGGGGGTGTAGCATGCTTGGCAAACTTGACAACCAGTTTCTTGCGGATGTTTAGATTTCCTCAGCACAGTTCTGTCGTCTTTTCATTCCGCATTTTGATGTTCCGAGTTCGTCGGTAAAACAGATCGACGCTCTTTCGATTTTTCGCCGTGGCATACGAATTTGCTGAGATTGCCTAATCATGAGGGAAATCGTCGCGGAATCGAGACTTTCTTAGTGAGATTTGAAATCTCAGATTTCATCACTGGATTTTTTAACTTTCTTTGAATCCTCCATTTCTTCATGCGTTATATTGTGCAACGTATATTGACGAGCTGCTCAAGATCTGCTGAAGTGATCCTCAATCGTAATCCGGCGATTATTTCTGGATTGTGCAGCTATGGCACACGACCCCGGTTGGACGGCGATCCTCGCCTCGATGAAATGAACGTGAACCAGTATGTGTCAGATAAAAATCGTCCCAAGAAATTGCGCACTTATATCTGGGGGAATGCGCAGACTGGAGCACTTGGAAATAAAGATTATGTTCGCCCCGAAAATGGGAAAAATGCTCTGAAAAAGAAACATCTTCCAGCGCGGTTGCCTTTTTCGGAAATCTTCACGATACGATTTAAACAAGTCAGCTGTGGATATGGCTTCACATTATTCCTGGCAGTTGAGCCAGATATGCAGAGCCATCAAGTTTTCGGAACAGGTATCAACACAGATTCGCAGATTGGATTTCATCAACCGCGGGCCAGATCTGGTCAATCACTAAAAGTCATCATTCAACCGGTTGGAATAGATTTGCCACTCCGAAACCGGAGCTCAAAAGTTCTTCAAGTTGTGGCTGGAAGGGCTCACAGTATTTTTGTGACGGAAGAAGGCTGTTTTTCGACGGGTCACAATGGTTTCGGTATGTCACTGATTTATTACTCATAGAATCTATTTAGAAACATTTCATGTTTTTAGGACAATGTGGTCGGCCAATTGTTGAAAAAGAAGTATACGCTAATAACCCAACAATCTACAGAATTCGGGATTTACCGCAAGATATCGAAAAAGTATTTTGTGGACAAGATACCACGTTTTTCTTAACTAGCAAAGGAGAAGTGTATAGTTGTGGATGGGGAGCTGATGGGCAAACTGGACTGGGGAATTACGAAAGGACATGGAAACCGACCTTGGTTAAGGGAGATATCGCCGGGAAAAAGATAGTCGAAATTTCATGTGCTGCCGACTGCGTGCTTGCGTTATCGGATGATGGACAGATCTTCGGATGGGGAAATTCAGAATACCGACAATTTAGCATCGTGACTGACGAAATGCAAATCAGCACTCCTCGCCATCTCCCATTCAGAGAAATCGGCGCTGCCCAATCGGTTTCCGCCGGAGGGACGGTCTGTGGAGCGGTCTCTACTTCCGGTGAGGTGTTTACATGGGGTTATGGAATGCTCGGCAAGGGTCCGGAATTCACGCAGTCAGATCGACCTTCTCCGATGCCAAGAAAGCTCTTCGAAGCGCAGGAATTTGATGAGAAAAATCCGGTCGCCAGCGTTCATTGTGGACTGATGCACTCTGCTGTAATTACGAGGCGTGGTGACCTTTACACTTGGGGATACAATGATTATGGCCAGTTGGGTTTGGGAGACCAGAAATGCCAGTTTTTCCCTTTACGTGTAACCATTTTGGCCAGTGTTAAACAAATTAGTTTAGGCGTGGATCACACTGCGTTGATCGCTCAGGCAGTCGTCTGAATTTGATAAATAATGATTAATCATGAATAAAAACGGTATGGGCGCCCGAAGTTGCCTGGTGTCGGATCAAGTTGGATCGAAAATTGTGATGGAGATAATATCGGATCTTCGGCTTCGGGAACCTGCTTGGAAGGTCATCGATGTTTCTGTGATAAGAACGGCATCTCAGGTCGAGAAATGTGATATCGATTTGGACCGTATTTTGGAAGAAGCAGAAGGAAATCTTCGCTGGAATGACGAGTATAAAAATGAAATCTGCAAGTTCCTCCCAACCAACCTGTGCTTCAAAACACAGCACTTTTTTCGCCGGCTCCAAATTGTGACAGCTTTTTTATTCGCACTGAGGGTCCGCCGACAACGCGAGAAGATGTCACTTGATCTGGTACCGTCTACCGTTATGATGGAGGTGTGTATGCAGAAAGTGAATGATGAGGCTATTGGGGAAGACCTGTTCAAAAAGGTCATGAAGCAGCCGACCTATAAAATTGCTGCCTTGGCGGAAAGTGTCCCAAAAGTGTTTCCGGAAGGGAATTTGGATTATATCCGTGTCTTGCTTAAGCTTGATTTAAAATCTCCAACTATTCGCAACAGAAAACGTAACGATTCAGCAAAAGAGCAATCTGCATCCGAAATCCAGGAGAACTACGAAAAAGCGACAGGATTGAATCAGGTCGATATTGATGCAGTTTTCAAGACGGAAGGGTCGACAATTGCAGACCTGAAAGTGGTTTTCGTCAAACCACAGTTTAGTTAACCTTTTTTGGGACTTAAACGCCCATTGCTGCCAGGGACGACCATATGGGTGAACGCAGTCTGTCGCATTATTGATGGTATCAGTGCCTCACGCGAAAAGCAATTTGCTATACGAGAGAGCGTTATTCGTAGAGAGCGAAGCGAGCGCGCAGCAAGCAAAGCGCCAGCGAAGCGCATTTCGCGTGAGGCGCTGATGGTATCGATACTGATGAGAGCTGAGCGGTACGGTATGGCGAAGAAACCAACCCTTGATTGTTGTTGATTCCCGTTTGCCTCACTCGTGAAGTACTTCGCGACACCAAGGATTGTGAGACCATTTTTATCTTTTCGCCTAAGACTGGACTGGATGCTACAGGATCGCAACCGTTTGTAACTTGGTATGATATTTGGAGTGCTTGGAATTGTTTCTGTTGAATGTGTTACCTGTGTGGATGTCTCATCCTTTTCTTGCAGATTGTCTGGAATGGATAAAATGACTTATTCTCCGTCCGACATGGATACTTCAATGTCGATCCCGTTGCAACAGCTGCTTCGGAAACATATGCCAGAAGAGACAAATCTGGCCGAGAAAACACAACTGGAGCGAATTTTTTTCACCGGACAGTATGGACGAGGCTATCCCGTGGTTTTCGGAACGGTTGGATTCATGTTTGCTCTTCTCTATAACATGAAAAAGAAAAGACCCCTTTTCGCCAGTATCTACAAGCACGTCATCGGAATTGGTGTGGGTTATTGGTTCGGTGGCGTGTTTGATTATTATCGGAGCCAATATTATGGCGAACGAGATGCTATGTTGCATCACTACATATCCTTGCACCCTGAAGATTTCCAGGAAGAACTCCCTCCCAAATTAAAATATGTCATGTATCCATGGGCTCCTATTCGTGAAAGCTGGGACGGATTGAAGGGCTATCCTCTGCGTTAACAAAAAAGGACATCAGTCGGATATCAGCTTGGTGATACATTTGTGTAAGTGGAGTTTGTTTCTATTTGTGCAGTGATATCATCTCTCCACATATCTTGTGTGATCCATTCATTTTGGTATTTGCTCCATAACTGTTTTTGCCTGACAGCAATAAAGTTGAGTGGTGAGCGATCATCTGCTTTGGATTTTCTCCAAATCACGAAGTGTGACGATAGATAGCGTTGCTCTTCATCGAACTGAAGAACCATTTAAAAGAATTTGTTCTTTATTTGAACAGTTTTCCAGACTTTAAGCTGAGCAAATGAGCTGCTGTATGAACTCATGTAGAAACCAGAAATGAGACCGCCCGAAAGTGAGTCGTGGGGGTTGTAAAAAAACAAAGGTTTAAATATCTAGTTTCTGGATTCCGAGGTGATGGATAAGTAGATATGTGAGGATGTTGACAGCTTTACTCTTTCGTCGCTTAGAGCATAGGGATTTATTTTCAGTAATGCATTCTTCCAGGGGCGAGTTGCTGTGTTGAGAATTCGCGAGACTGAGCTTCGGACAATTTCGGGCCATGTTGGGGAAGATCAGGGCGGTCACGTTGAAGCTGCAACAAAAAAGGTTGCAATTATGGAGAGAACTGTAGTAGCTAGATATTCTCCGCGTACAATTCCACCAAGACGACCAAGGCAGTGAGCAACTGCAGCGGGATCTTTCATCTCGTAGCAGTCAATGGTCTGGAAAAGGTCTGTTTCCGGTACGCCCATCTTTGCAGCCGCGGCGTTGAACAAAGCTGCAAATATTTTATAACCCCTCAAATTAATACATCTTTAAAATTTGAAGTTCTTACAGATGTTTTCACGTTGTTTTGCGGGTTGTTCCGCGGTGGAATATTTCGGTAGAAGATCCGGTCGGAGTTTGTTCATGAATCTAAAATATGCACATCAAGGGTAACATGGAACTTTGGTTTGGTCTGCTAGGTCAGCTACAAACAATTTTGTACTTCTTGCAACAAACGCCAATAGATACTCATTTGTTACTGATAAAATGACTTTTGATTTTGGAGAAAGATTGTTCATGATCACTCACCGGCACAGAACGCTGCCGTCACGAAGGATGTCCTCGAATCTTCCCTGAGGTGGTTGTTCTCCCAGAATTTGGAAAATCCATTGGATAGCTGCTTGCTCGTATGCGGCATCTCGGGATGGTCCGTGCTACAAAAAATATAGCGATTGGCAAAGGTCACACTGTAGCAGCTGATCTCGAACTTACATGTCTTCCCATGATTTATGATTGAAAGTAAGAAGAATTTGGATGAAATCAAAAATTCAAAAAATCAAAAATTCGATTCTGCGAGTCTGTTCTTTTCACACTGTTGAATGATTCTGCGTGAACGCTTCCTGTTATAGGATGCAGAAATAATCAAATAAGGAGATGTTGCTAGCAAATCCAAATGAGTAACGCCTCAAAATAAGATGAGTAATCAGACAGTCATAAACTTCGTGTTTGTAACCGCTTCGACATGCCGACCTCTGTTTGACTTCTGTAAGCTAATTCTTGTAGAAACTTCTCGGAGTCATAAACATCAACACTGCTGCTTAAAATAGATCCTACAGTAAAATCGAACACCTCTTGTGAGGATATGACAAATGCTGATGTCGAAAATGCGCTGATCAATTGACCCTCGAGTTCTTGACCAATCAGTAGTCCTACATATTTATCGTTATTTATTGTCATATTTATCGTTATGAATATGATCTTCAGTTAACAGCGAAGCGGGGAAACTAATTATAATGCATTTGTGAGTCCGGATCGCGTGTTTCATAGAACTGCAGTCACAATAACCAGAAACTTAATTCTTCCCCTTTTCCCTGAAAGCACAAATTTCATAACAACGCCGAATTCTGAGCTTCATGATTTTAGATTTTCACCTTAAGGTTAATCTTTCCACGTCGCGCCACTTTTAGTTCAATTTCCGAGCTGATAGCGAACCGAGTGCTGGAACTTATCTGAATTTTCCATTCCGCTCCTTGAGCTGCCAAACGGGATGCGACGTTGATGGTATCACCAAATCTACAACAACGAGGATCTTATAGATATAACAATTAATCATAGGTGGTACTCACAAGCAATAGCGCGGTCGTTTTAACCCGACAACACCTTGAGAGCAGGCGGATTTTCCCCACTTTTCATGATACACTTTTTGGTTTTACAAATTTTCTTACCGGCAGCGCAAGGTCCTAAGGATGATTACACTGGGCTTGTGTGATTTTAATTTCATTAATTACGAGATGGTATCGTACCCGTGTTGATGCCAATTTTTATAGCTAGAGCCAGGCTTCGCGCAATACTCTCGAACATATTCCTAAAGGTCAGCGATAGAACGCAGATTTCGCGGGCATGGTTGACCACATTCCTTTCCGGAAGCCCACTGGCAACCTGAAAATATTGCAGATGTTAGATTGATCTGAAAAAATCTAAGGTTCAATTTCATCTTGTTTAGGACTACCATATAGGTGTCGTTTATCGTTTCCACTTTGTAGACCTCGTACGAACTCATGATCTGGTCAAACAAAGTGAAAGCTTGATTCAAGAAATTCACGATAGACAACGGCTCTGAGCCATCACTTTCTGTATAATCCGTCAAACCTACAGCAAAAACAGCTATTAAACAGAATAATGTATAGTTAAACAAGATCGCACCTGTAATATAACAAAAACAGATTGTCACACTGTCAAATGATTCGGGTGAGATCAAATCGCCGGCTCGCAGCTGAGCTACAATTTGCCTGAAAATATGTGTGTATGTATTATTGTTATTGTATTTGTAATACTATATTAGTAAAGACAGTATACGATTTCCAAAAAACCCCCTCTAAATTAACTGCCAAAAACATACGCTGGTAACATCTCTTTTAGCAACGCGTCGCATGAATGCTTTTCAGACACCAGCGCATCAGTCCGCTCTTTAACAGCTTGCTCCAGTTGACTAGCATATGTCTCCATCCTCAGCATAAGTTTGTCCAACAAGCTTCCAAAGCACAATTCCGAAAAGTTATCGCGAAGGTAATTTTTGACGTAGTGGATACTCGGCCTTTCTAATGGGTTACTCCGTCTACATTTTTGAACCAGCGGTATAAGTTTTGAATAAATGCCATCTGACGCATCTGAAACAACGGCTTCATTAAAAATGTGTTTTAGCAAAGCCAAATCTTAAATTCAAACCGGATTTTATGGGCTTCGAAACTTTTCTTGTTTCTGCTCCGTTAGCATTATCGGTCTCAATCAATATGTAGTGTATGATTCCGCCGAGTGAATACAAATCCGAGGAAGGCGCTGCGCAGTCAGCAGAAGCTCTTTTTGAAAACGGGAAAGGATCGGATGTATGAGACATCTGGATTCTCCGAGATTCCGGAGCAACGTATGCCGGATTCGCCGCGTTTTTATTGTGGTGTTTCGGACCGAATAGCAGAGAAATAAGTTCCGCGTGTCCAGTTTCGGATATTTTCAGACTCATCCTTCCATCTATTAGGCATTTTGTCGGTCGCAGGTTCCCGTGACACTGGAGAACAGATGTATGTATAAAATACAGTCCCTGAAAAATCAAATCCATGTAAGACTGTGTTCACAGTTTACTGCAACATCTATTCGGAGGTTCATTAAGAAAAATACCTCAACCAGATCTCGAATCAAACACATTTTCAGCTCAGCATCGAGGTTCCAGTTGACACAAAATCCTTCCATGAGATCTTTTAAGCTGCCTTTAGAGCAATGCACCGAAACGATTACAACAATGCCGACTTCCGAATAAATTCCAATAAAACGATTGATATTTCCATGTGATAGTGACTTAATCTGCAAAAAAGCAAGACATCGCTTCCCTATCGCGATTACACCCTACCGTTCTGTAATTACTTGATTCATGAGAGAAACTAAATTTTGATCAAATACGCTCCTGTGGCTTCCAAAGACCATCTTGATCCACACCGATTCTCCTTTGTAAACAGCGGTTTTTTTCTGGGGTATCATGATGTTTTCATTCGTCTCGTATGGTGTGCAAGTGTCTCCCGACAAGCTATTAGTTCTTAGTTCTCCAACCTGAAATCAGTCTATCTTATGATATCCAAATTAAATGATTGAGAGTAGAAAAGACTACCTCGGCTGTGGGGAACTCGTTGAGGACGTGTAGTTCCAGCTTGTCGATCTTCCACCATTCATTAACAGTTGGCGTAAAAAACCGAAAGCGCCTGGTAAAACATTGTACCGATCCAAAATATGGTTCAGAACATTTAAAATATACAACCATGTGGGACTTACCGCAGCCACAGAATGACAACAATAGCGGCAAGAGTTGACACCATAAAGGTCACCAAGCTTGAAGCCCATCCAGCCAAGCCTTTTCGGTTGGGGATAACAGATCAGAAATTCTGACTTATAATATTTTCGTAGCGCAAAACATTATGTGTTTACCTGAGTTCTGTGGTCTACAATACTGTCCATAAAAACCACAAACTGGAGTGTCGCGTGGAGGAACATTGCCATCAGTTCTCCAGTTGATTTTCATACTCGCGACTTCCTGGAGTCCCATGCTGCTGTGATCCAAATGTGAAACCGTCTAAAACAGAGAACCAGAAGTTGAAAACAGTTTTTGAAGTGAAATGATAGCGTTGCTCTTGCTCACTTGGAACTGCTTTGTTTCTGGGTTGAAGGTATTGAGGCAAATGCGAAACTGTCTTTCCCCACTTTCGTCCACGTATATGCTGTCCATACCAGGAACATGAAATGTTCGATTCAAAAACTTCAGCTTCATTTTCCGTGCATCCATGTTCCGAGAAGTAGACCACGTTTCGTTGATGACCTTCAAATAACACCCTCCCAGCTTCAATGCTGACACTGTGAAGGCAATACTCACCTGGGCCAAAATCTGTGTGATTCCATACGCAGCTGTTGTATACCGATTTATCTGAAAGCATTCTCGTAAAATGCCGGAACTTATAGGGAAGGACGGTATTGCCGCACAACCATAATGCTATCCAGAGACTGGGTCAGATTGCTGCTGACAGGTCCAGAACGATTGCGGAATTGTGCTTCAAGCTGAGATTTCTCGACTGAAGCAGGTTCGTCGCAGATGATTAAAGTTAACAAGGATGCAAATCCACTTAAGGCCAGCTGCGACAAAAGGTATTTTGCAAATAATTTCCCAACATTTTTGAGTAATCTGACCGTGTCATTTATATCATCTGCTTTGTACGTAATTGGTCCATACGGATGTTCCGGCATTTCAACTGCAATCCAAACCTAAGAATAAAACATAATGGTACCTCATCTGATCGCATGTAGGAAAGATTGAATTCTCACATATTCGCTGGTGGTCATGTTCTTCAAGGCAGCTTGGACCTGGAAGGAATCAATGACATACACTAATAGACAACTGGAAATTCTGAAGCGATTCTGCTGGATTCGTGGAACTATAGTTTGCAATTACAGCTACAAAAGATAGCGACGTACCATCAGCAGTCTAACAACTCCCGGCTGCACCACGAGTACAATGACTACAATTTAATTTCGATAAGGTGACCTTTTCACTAAAACATG
>JAQIWT010000766.1:0-15326 GCA_034696485.1 Isohypsibius dastychi
TTGAAAAAAGCAGATCCTGGCGAAGGCTCGAGACAGAAACCATTTTGTCAACGTACGTACCTCCTCATTTTTGAGGACTCGACAGCAGATAATTTCGATATTCAAATATTTGAATTTGAACAGACAAACACTTTGACTCTGGGCCCAGACTCAGAACGGAGAAACCAGCGTCTTTAGCTTTGGAACACCTAGCGTCTTTAGCTTTGGAATGGGGAAGCGCAACATTAGTCACCCCTGTCCCATCAATTTACCGCAAAGATCACTCACTGTGTTACAAATTCAGCCCATTGTTGTCAGATAATAGACGGCTAGTTGTTGAGCATTGGTATTAGAAACCCAAGAACACGAAATTTGCCGAAGCGTTCTTATCAAGATCAGAAGGACTGAAATAAAAACGCTGTTTACATCAACATGATTAGTTAGACTGCACAATAAAATATGACAGGCTGTCGCAACTTATGCGAACAATTGCATCAGCGTGTTGTTCTCCACCTGCAGCGGAATATGCAATTCTCGGTATAGCTGTACCGGGTAAAATTCGGCTACGTTGCATCAGATACGTTGCTGCGTTTAGACATGTAATCTTTGATGGTGTACAACTCGCGTTTTCCAAGCAGTCTGTATTCCTAACATGGTTCTCACCAGATCTAGAATCTCTGTGGTTCTGCTCTCAACTCTCGGCGCTGCTGGAGTTGTGGCACTGGGGATCTCCATTTACAACAAGCGCCTGTAGCGGGCAGAAAAGTTGAGCAGTTGACTCGTTGAATCAACTATTTTGCCGGGCAGATTAGTTGGGCGGGCAGATTAGTTGATTCAGTCAAAACTTGATTTCCTTTACTTCCAATCGCTCCAAATTGACCAAAACCTTCAGAACGACGGACATCGGAAAACTCAACTTACCACTTGAACATGGGTGCTGAGAAAAGCAAATTTTTCGAGAAACATACCAAATCAACTAATTTGCCCATTGCAAACGTAACCAACAGAAGTTTTTTGACGAACACGGCCTTATCCGCGTCGCAATTTTGACAGAAACAGAACAACCCGATGATATTTCTTTTTCTTCATCAGAGAAACTGAATGCCGTCTGATGACGACCTGTATCTGATGAGGAAAGGCCAAAATCTTTGAAATCAACTATTTTGCCGTTCAAAACTTTTGCGACAGCGGCACCTTTGAAGAATCAACTCTTCTGCCCGATGTGGAAACGGGCAAAATAGTTGATTTGATATGTTTCTCGGAAAATTTGCTTTTCTCAGCACCCATGTTCAAGTGGTAAGTTGAGTTTTCCGTTGTCCGTCGTTCTGAAGGTTTTGGTCTATTTGGAGCGATTGGAAGTAAAGGAAATCAAGTTTTGACTGAATCAACTAATCTGCCCGCTCAACTAATCTGCCCGGCAAAATAGTTGATTCAACGAATCAACTGCTCAACTTTTCTGCCCGCTACACGTGTAGCGCCGACTGCTGGAGACCTCGTTGGCTGAAACTGGTGATCAGACAATTTGCGGAGAACGTGATGTTAACCAACCATCTGCTTTTTTCGCATATTTTCAGTAATGATGAAGCTCTGCTTTCGATTGATAAGTATCAACAACAAAAAGTTTGCCACTTACAAAGGTCGTGCGCAGTTGTGAGAGAAAATTTGATGATGAATATTCTGCTCTTCTCATATTCTGTGACTGTCATTATGTCGACACGCCAGGTCGAAACGCACACTAAAGCATAAAGCAATCATTTTTTGCAAACACCATCGATTTATTGCAGTGGCTGTCTTACGAAAACGTTACCAAAAACGAGGCGCGAGTAAAGGGAATCTTACGAAGTTCTTTTGAAAGAACTTGTTTTTCGGTGATTCAAACTCAATCAAGAAATTTCGTGAGTATTACATCGGGGTATTTGGTCGCTTGGCGATCCATTCCTTGATCCCTTTCAAGTTATTCACGCGTTCCATGTGTTCCTTCAACAGTGGGTACTTATCCACGAAGCCAGGGTTCATAGCATTCCCAGCAAAGGTGAAGTTAGCCAGGCTGAAGTCAGCCCAGGTCGGTCCACTTCCAACCAAGAATCCATGTCCTCCCCCATTCTTTTTCAAGTGCTCCTCCAAGACGCCCAAATATTCGGGCAGGGTATCGTTAAACCACTTGTTTCGCAGCTCGGTTTTTTTCGCTTCGTCTTTCTCGCTGAAGAAAGTTCGAGCGCCGGCACGTGCATCTATTGAAAGAAAAACCGGTTTTTGCACAACAGCTGGTAGCAGGGATATAAAACAATCAAAGTGGATTAACGCCGTCAGCAGAATTTAAAATTTCGAAAATAGTGAACAGCAGAACGTTTCTACAGTAAACCTCCGCTAGAAGAATAGGCTGTGGAAATTCCTTTAGCGAGTCAAACCACAACATTATTTTTCTGGCAGGAGGCTCTGACGTCACCACAACCCTGGCGTGAACCTCAGAGCTTTCACCCTAATTGGCTTATGGGATTCTGGGGTGGGGGGACAAGTGGTAAATTATTCCGCTAGCGGAAGGTCCCTGGTTTGGTGTAATGCCAGACCCTCTCGTTGAAATGGTCAATACGTCAAAACGACGACACAATTTTCGGTTATTCTTCTAGCGAGTTATTCCTCTAGCGGAAGTATACTGTACACACAAAATCATTTTTGTAACAAAAATGAGAACAATTTCCAAGTGTTTTTGTAAAAGAGATTTTTGATTAAGTAATTGTTTCAAATTAGATTATTTTTCAAAAAGCCTGAAATAATTATTTCAGTTATACATTAACGAAAATGTCTCAATCAAGAATTTAAGGTTTGGGCTACTAATGAAAAAGCTTTATTTACCATTGACATAATCGGACAGAGCATCTACGCGGGCTTGTTCCACATCTCCGTTTCCGGCCAGGTTGAATCGCTTGGCCAAAAATCGGGCAATAGCGTTACTTTGCCCGATAATTTCACCATCGACTTCCAAGTAAGGCAGAGTGTGGAACGGAGTCGAGTTCTTCTTGGCCGGCCATTCTTCCATCTTGATTCGGACATCCTCGTAATTAGTGCCGGTGTACGCGAAGATGAAGCGGACAGGCTCGACGATTCCGCGTAGATCGAAATAAGTCAATTTATACTGAGAATTCTTCGCCATTTTGTCCTAGTTTTGAAAAAAAAATCGATCTGGCTGGAAAAGAAGTGACTGCTAGTGAGAATGAGTTGCGTATTTGCTTATATGCTTTCAGCTCTTACTGAATTCTGCCTCGAATGAAGAATACTGCGGTCGGCGCTCTACAGGCGCTTCTCTGTTATTATTTGAGTGACGCTGTCAGGCAGGTTTTTGAAAATCGCTATTGATTTTCAAAAGTGTTATGTAATGCCGGCTGAAAAGAAAGTCTACCTCGAGAAAACGCGAGTCATTTGAAGCTTAAAGGTGCATTGAGTGGTCTGCAGTAAGTTCTATTTCAAGTCAGTGGGAAAATGCTGAGCATTCATATCTTACTGTACAGACGTTGGTTGAAAGCATTCGCCGTCTAGTGTTGAGGTGATTAATTCAGACAAAACCCTAGATCTGACGTCATTTTGTCGCCATTCTAGATTCGAGAAAATTGTTGGCTTTGTGCGTCATTGTAGCACTGTGTGTTTGCGAATATCACTAAACGCACAGGGATCATGAGCCAGACCAAATTAAACTCAGGCTATTTAGTCCGGGGTTGATCGAGGTCGGACAAAATTTCCCAGTCACTGAGACTTTCCCCGTTACACAAACATGCACTACGGTGGTTCAGACAGCAATGGGAGTCGTTTTCTTACTGAGCAGTCTGTTCTGGCTCACTCGGATTGCGATGGCCCCTAACGACGCTGTAAGAATGATGGAAAGGACTGCAACTGTCAGAACCTGGAGATCAAGATAACAAAGGGACTAAAGATCTGTCGAAAAGTTTCGCTTGGAGCTCGGCTTACCTTTGTGCCCGCGTCGATGATATCTTCGTAGTCAGCTGTGCTTTTCACAGCCACGGTGCTGGCATGATCGAGAATTTTCGATGTTTTCGAGCCAAGTGCTGCTTGAACGGTCACTTTTGGAGAGAGTGCTACCACGGTGAATATCTTTTCTTTCATATTTAAGCCTGTCCCCGTAGTTGCGATCAACGTCGCAATCGCCCTGATGATAAAACCAATGAGAATAATAGCAACACCCAGACCTGAATAATAGGTCGTTTGGTCTATTTGCTAAAAGCCGTGGTTTGAAATAATCTTACCGATCGTCGAAGTTTTTAAATGGTACAGCGAAATCGCAGCACCAATCAACCCGAACAACACTGGTTGTAGCAAAAACTTTCTCGACCCCCTGGCGGTTTCCAATATCTCCAACGTTTGGCTAATGTGTCAGACACGGCCTGTGGGATTTCCGCCTCGAGAAATTCTCATTTTCAACCTTAGAACCGTACCTTGTGAGATTGTGGATCGTTTTGCCGCCATTTGTAACCAGCGACAAAGGACATGACAATGCAAGCTAGAGGACCTGCGCCTGCGTGTCCTGACTGACTGCCCCCGAAGAGCACCAGAATACCGGAGCTCAGTAAAAATACAGCCAGGTTGCCGTTCTTATCCGGCTGAAAATGAAGACATACTGTAGTCTTGGTATTGTTCACGTCTATCCAAAGTATCATGTAAAGCGGATGCATTACAGTACCACTCCCGTACGATTGCTCAATAGAACACAATATACAAGTGCTCCCCCCCCCCCCCGCTATCATGTAGCGCAGTCATTGGGTGTTCGACGGCAAACTTACATGTTCGGAATGCGGCAGGTAACACATCATGACGCCGCTGGCAAGTCCGAACACCAGGCCAATGGCTATGTCAACCGGAGCTTGCAGAATCAACACAGTTCGTTGCGCTGAAAATGACCCCATTTTCTGGTGACCAAATGTGAATCTAGAAGCTGTTTACTTGTCGTTGAAAATCCCACACTCAAAAGAACATCATCAGGAGCAAGTATCTGACAGAGGGAAACAAGAAGAAGGGGAACGCATTTCTCATGATCCCTCTGTATACTCGGAATCTTGCTCCCGGAGAATTTTTCTTTCCTAATTATCCACGAGGAAGGTCGCACCACTTGTTAGAGAAAAATTTCATGAAGAATTTTCTGCTCTTCGCTTGTTCTGAGTCAGATACTATTTCGAGTCGGCTGTAGACGCCGACAGAAAAACGCACATGAGAGCA
This sequence comes from Isohypsibius dastychi, assembly GCA_034696485.1. Classification (NCBI taxonomy): domain Eukaryota; kingdom Metazoa; phylum Tardigrada; class Eutardigrada; order Parachela; family Isohypsibiidae; genus Isohypsibius; species Isohypsibius dastychi. The sequence goes on from JAQIWT010000766.1 coordinate 5,203, forward strand.
TAAAGTAATCAATTTTCAAAACGTCATCGATTTATTGTAGTTGTTCAAATTAATCAAATCGAAACGAAACGAGAAATGAGTGTTATACCGGAGTATTAGGTCGCTTAGCGATCCATACCTTGATCCCTTTCAAGTTATTCACGCGTTCCATATGCTCCTTCAGCAATGGATACTTATCCACACAGCCCGGATTCATAGCATTCCCGGCAAAGACGAAGTTAGCAATGCTGAAATCAGCCCAGGTTGGTCCACTTCCAACTAAGAATCCATGACCTCCGCCATTCTTCTTCAAATGCTCGTCTAAGACGCTCAAAAATTCTGGTAGGGTATCGTTGAACCACGTGTTTCGCAACTCAGTTTTCTTCGCTTCGTCTTTCTCGTTGAAGAAAGTCCGAGCGCCGGCCCATGCATCTATTACAAGAAAAAACCGGTATTCACACAACAGCGGGTTATAACAAATAATTAAAAGCAATCAAAGCGGATTACCGCCGTCAGCAAAATTTCAATTTTCAAAATGACTGAACAGCAGAACGGTTCTTCAAACATAATCATTTTTACGTTATGAATATGGAATGCTTCCAGGTTTTTTTTTGGAGCAGAGTTTTTGATTAATTAGTTGATGAATTAATTTTTAAAAGTCTGGAAAAGTTATCTTTAGTCATACTTCCACGACATTTTTTCATTCGGGAATATAAGGTTCGAACTATTAATTAAAAAGCTTTATTTTTACCGTTAACATAATCGCCCAGGGCGTCTACACGGGCTTGTTCCACATCTCTGTTTCCAGCCAGGTTGAATCGCTTGGCCAAAAATCGGACAATGGCGTTACTTTGCCCAATAATTTCTCCATCGACTTCCAAGTAAGGCAGAGTGTGGAACGAAGTCGAGTTCTTCTTTTCCGGCCATTCTTCCCTCTTGATTCGCACATCCTCGTAATTAGTACCGGTGTACGCGAAGATGAAGCGGACAGGCTCGACAATTCCGCGTAGATCGAAATAGGTCAATTTATACTGAGCATTCTTCGCCATTTTGTCCTCCCGACCTACAATGTGGAAACACCACAGCCGAAAACTCGACAGCTAGTCTTGAGAAGAAATGCCATAAGAATTTGCGGAGTGCGGAGCGGCGAGATTCTGCTCAACTGATGCGCAAGAGGCCACATCTTAAGCAAAGGCAGTCCGAGTGTCCACTTGAGCGATGCACCCATTGAGCGGACTTAACGAAAAATGTTCCGCTGTTATCCCCGTAGGATGTGCTCCTTCCGAACTTATTCTAACTGAATGTGCTTAAAAAAGATCGACGGATGAAGCCACCTTCCGCAGATTTTCATCCGAATGGGAATTTGCAGATGTCCATAGTATCTGATGATGAACGCACCCGAACCAGACTCTGCCTTACCTGAATTGGAGGAAGAACACCTGGCCGGATGCTGATTGAGAATGGATCTGCTCGGTTATGCTGACTCAGGTTTTTTATTTTTGGAAAATGTTCTATTTTCTGCTAAGATTTATTATTTAAAAAAAGGCTTTAGATAAACTCCGGACAGAGAATTTAAAAGTTTATCTGAGGTGCTATGCTGACATTTTATTAAATTACAAAATGGTTCATTTGAAATCCGGACAGTTTTGATTTCAATTTGATGGAGCTTATTGTTGCATCTTTTTCAGATGCGTTTTTTGGTGGCCAGAATTGTTGCAACGTTTCAAATTTTAATAAAAGCGAATTTTGACCGCGTTATGGTTTGCTGTTTCGGAAGTACATGAAAAGACGAGATTTGGTGTGAGTAGTCCCGGGAGGATGTATCTAAACACAAATTAGGACATCGAGGCGCCATCCTTCCGGTTAAATAACGCGATTGCTGCTTGTAAATAATTCTGTACACAAAAAATTGTTAACCAACCGGAAGTGACCTTTCTTGCTGTGCAGCTCTAACCGAAGCAGAATTCTCAGATGTCTGATTTTGTGCGATGTCCATGTCTTTCGGAATCGGCTGATTTTGATCGAGGCGGCTCTTTAAGAACATTCTCATTGTTGAAATTTTTCTCTAGGGAAGCGTGGGAGGATATTGGTTTCGGATATAGAAAGTTCATGTGAGTCACCTGTTTTCCCGTGAGAACGGCCCGTACAATTTCAACTCTGTAGTGAATGGAGAAAGCAAAAAGCCCGCATCAAAGTATATGAAGACAAGTTTGACCTACCCGCAGCTCGTGGCATTCCATAATGTTTGTAAGTTATTGAATTGTTTTTCATGAATTTTGAAATCTTTTTATTCCAAAATCATTTCTTCAGCTCCTCTGGCTTACCTTCGTTATCAGCCTCAAGTCAACCGCCGAGAAGAAACCAAGAAAGAGCCAAATGCCTTCGTTGACTGGTAATTCCTGAAATTGAACGACTCCGTTTCACAGTGGTTTTTCCATGAAGGAGGACCGGAAAAAATCCTGCTGCGCAAAAGAGCTGGAAAAGAGACCACAAAAGCCCCGATTTACATATCGGAGGATCAGCTTGTGCTTGAATCAGCTTTCCAAAAACCGGCGAGGAAACCGATGTCCGTTGATGATTTTATTTGGAAGACCTGGCAGAAACTTGTTGGTGGTTATTATGGAGTTCGTCGTGTTGCTTCGCTTTATCATGACCGCGTGGATCAGGTCAAAGCTGACGGACAGAAGAATGTTTTCAATTTCGCTCAGAATCTTTTCGGAAAGCAATTTTTGATGAACTTCTGAGTACGATTGCTTGACCGTGCTTAGTGGAAAATATTTCATTCAATGTTTGTTCTAGGTTATCTGGCAGATATTTGCTCCACGGAACCACATCTTCAGCGGCTGAATCTGTATGTGAACTTGCAGCGTCTTATCAACGAGAAACTGCTCAACCGGATGAATAAAGAAAAAGCGTCCTATGTTAAATGGTGGGAGAAAAGACGGGAGGACAAAGTGGAAGCCGGAGAAGTGGAAGCCGTAGAAGTGGAAGCCGGAGAAATGGAAGCCGGATTGGAAGACGGCCAGTTTGAAAATCAAGAAAACGGGAATGACATTGACGGTGCAGACAAAACTTCGATGCAGAATATGATCCAGGATATGATTCGAAACGGGAATCATTTTATCCATAATGTTTTACCGGAATTGGAGGGAGAACACCTGGCCGGATGCTGATTGAGAATGGATCTGCTCGGTTATGCTGACTCAGGTTTTTTGTTTTTGGAAAATGTTCTATTTTCTGCTGAGATTTATTATTTAAAAAAAGGCTTTAGATAAACTCCGGACAGAGAATTTAAAAGTTTATCTGAGGTGCTATGCTGGCATTTTATTAAATTACAAAATGGTTCATTTGAAATCCGGACAGTTTTGATTTCAATTTGATGGAGCTTATTGTTGCATCTTTTTCAGATGCGTTTTTTGGTGGCCAGAATTGTTGCAACGTTTCAAATTTTAATAAAAGCGAATTTTGACCGCGTTATGGTTTGCTGTTTCGGAAGTACATGAAAAGACGAGATTTGGTGTGAGTAGTCCCGGGAGGATGTATCTAAACACAAATTAGGACATCGCACAAAATCAGACATCTGAGAATTCTGCTTCGGTTAGAGCTGAGCAAAGCGGGGATTCAGATCAAGAAATATCAGATTGTGCTTTTTCGGTTGACCGGTCAACCGATGTTTGGATTTTAGGATAAAACAAAACTGGTATTCCGATAAAATCGGTGATAACCGATTATTCGTTCTCAGATAGGTCAGGAAACCGATGTGGTATGCTTAAGATGAATCAGAACCTCCATTCCGGGGAAACTGGCGTTTTACTCGGCGTTCCGCTTAGATCCATCGGAACAGATCTCTCTTGCGGCATTTCTGAGCGGAACCTCAATTCCGCATTCTTAAAGTTGCAACTTAACACTCTCGGATAGAGCCTCGCGGAACGCGCATTTCGCGACAAAATTCACGTCTGAAGACTAATCGAAGACTATCCGTTGAAGAAAATTGTAGGTCGGGCCTAGTTTTCGGAAAAATCGATCTGGCTGGAAAAGAGGTGACTGGTGGCAAGAATGAGTAGCGTAGTTGCTTGTATGCTCCTTGCTTGAAGTAGAGCTGTGATTGAATTCTGCCTCGAACGAAGAACGTTGCTTTCGGCGCTTCTTCTGTTATTAATAGTTTGTTTACTGAGTCAGTGTCTCAGTAAAAATGTCTATATACTGAGCATTTTAAGGCTTACTGAGTATAGTAAAAGTAAAGTAGATCATTTTTGAAAAGTGCGCAATACAGTAATAGTAAGTAAATTCGGTAAAATTCCATTGAAAGTGATTAAAATAATATCTATCACAGTAAATTGCTTTACTCAGTGAACATGATCTAAGTAAAGTATCAAAACCAGACTGACCAAAATAGTTCAGGGTCAATGAAAGTCGGATTCGAATGTCCAACCATTGTCTGATTGGCTACTACACAAGACTGCAGCGAAGTTATTCAGACAGCGACGGGAGTCGTTTTCTTACTGAGCAGTCTGTTCTGGCTCATTCGGATTGCAATCGCACCCAATGGAGCTGTCAGAATAATGGATAGGACTGCAACTGTAAGAACCTAGAAAGCAAAATTTCAAGTGGGCCAAGGATTGTCGAAACATTTCGCTTGAAACTCGATATACTTTTGTGCCGGCATCAATGATATCCTCGTAGTCAGCCGTGCTTGTCGCAGCCATGGAACCGGCATGATCGAGAATTTTCGATCCGAGTGCCGCTTGAACGGTGGCTTTGGGAGAGAGTGCGATCACGGTGAATATTTTCTCTCTCATATTCAAGCCAGTCCCCGTGGTTGCGAGCAGCGTTGAAATTGCCCTGATGACAAACCCAATGAAAATGATAGCAATACCCAGACCTATAATACGCTGTTCAATTATTTTCTATGAGCCGATTTTTGGATTTCTTACCAACAGTCGAAGTTTCTAAGTGGTCCAGCGAAAGCGCGGCACCAATCAACCCGAACAACGCTGGTTGCAGGTATCTCCAAAGTTTGGCTAATGTGTCAGACACGGCCTGTGGGATTTCAGTCTCTAGAATTTTTATTTTCAATCTTAGAACCGTACTTTGTGAAATTGTGGATCGTTTTGCCGCCATTTGTAACCAGCGACAAAGGACATGACAATGCAAGCTAGAGGACCTGCGCCTGCATGTCCCAACTGATTGCCCCCAAAGAGCACCAATATCCCGGAGCTCAGTAAGAGTACCGCCCGATAGCCATTTTTATCCGGCTGAAATGAAGACATGCTGTAGTCTTGGTATTGTTCACGTCTATCCAAAGTATCACGCAATGCGAATGCATCACAGTACCACTCCCGTACGATTGCTCAATAGAACACAATATACAAGTGCTCCCCCCCCCCCCCGCTATCATGTTGCGCAGTCATTGAGTGCTCGATGGCAAACTTACATGCTCGGAATGCGGCAGGTACCACATCAACACACCGCTGGCAAGTCCGAACACCAGGCCAATGGCTATGTCAACCGGGGCTTGCAGAATCAGCATAGTTCGTTGCGCTGAAAATGTTCTCATTTTCTAGAGACAGAATGGGAATGTAGAGGCTGCTTACTTGTGTTTGAAAAGCCGACGCTCAAAAGAACAGTGAAGAGCTGGATGCAATACGCATTCGTGATGCTACATGCTGCAATCATCAGCGATGGAATGCCTTTTCCGACTCCCAAGCCTTTTTCCTGTAGATTCAGCATCGCTGGCACCAGAACAGCCGGCGAGACCCCGCACAACAGATAACCAAGTGCGTAAGCCCAGATCCAATCAATGTCAAGCAGATAGCGACAGGCGAAAGCTCCAGCCAGTGCTTCCAGAGTGGGAGGACCGAATGACAGCGTGGTGATGCTGTGCTTCATTTGCTTAAGAATCGCCATATCCAAACTCAGGCCACCTCTGTGAAGAATAACAACCAGAGCGATGCTCCTGATGGCTGATGACCAGTGCGGGTCGATAGGCTTTGCAAAACTGACTCCAGGTATGTTCTGCAGCATGAACCCAGCAATCAGCATGCCTATGAATAACGATCCTCAAAGTTTAATTTTGTCTTCTAAAATCTACCATTTTCCGTGTTCGAAATTTGCCCGCTCACCGAGTAACCCAGGAAGTCTGAGCTTTTTAGAGATTTCTTCTCCAACCATGGACGCTGCGGTGATTATGCAGAGACCCCAGAAATTGCCCCCTGGCAGAGCTGGCTTCCCGAGGATGGCGATCACACATGACCACACAACGGCGATGGAAAGAATTTTTGTGATATTGTAGGCAGTTTTCCCAGATGGCTGGTACGATCTGAGAAGAATGACCAGCCCCGCCATTGCTCCCGCAAATTGATGGCTGTCTCTTACGCTAATGTGGTTTATACATGATTTGTCTGATGAGAGTAGTCGGTCATCATGTTTGTGTCAGATGAGTAATTGTGCACGGATGTCAGGTGTTAGCTCAATGGTCCTATCTTCTAATATTTGTGGTATTGATGTAGTTCATTGTTCAGCCTTTCTTCATATGTAATCGACTCGTGAACTTTGAGTATGTTCAAGCCACCTCTTGAGCATACCTTGGTCGCCTGGCCTGCTGCTCGTGATAAGTGAGTGAAAGGCCAACCCAAACCGAGAGTAAACGTGGTAGACCGCCGAATAAGAAGAAATTCTGCCCGGTAAAGGTATAATAAACTGTAAAATTTCTTGATCACAAACTACAATTTGAATAAAGTTATGGTGGTAACCTTACTGGATGTATGCAAAATATAAGCGTGGTTTGTTGGCTTCAAACATGTAAATGGGTACGAACGTCACAGTGCATTGTGCTCGATCATTTCTTTTAACCTCATTACAATTTCCAAAAGTTACAAAATACGTGAAGGAATGTTTCAGGAAAGATCATAACACAAAGACATCAATAAGGAAAAACAGGATGAATCAATGTCGATCAGAAACAACTGAAACGAATCTCGAGCTCGAACACGAGCAGGCAGATCATAGGCTCGAGCCAGTAACGTTACCGGCACAGTTTAAGGTTGTCAAATTTGTTAAAATACCATGGACCTTGTAGGTAAGTTGCTGAATTGTTGCTTGAAATTCTTTAGCCCGAAGTAAGTCAGTGAGATCATCTCGGTTAGATCGGGTCTGATAAATCAGAAAAAAATACGTCAAGAGAATCCCGAATATCTGGAAACAGAAGAAAACAATTCAAAGCCAAAAACCTGATGATTCTGAATTCGTTACTTACAGTGGTTAAGTACTCTTTCGTTATAAAGAACAATCCTCCAGCTGACACAGCAAGTGTGTGGTCTTCTGTCAGCCGGATCAATAATTCGCAATCACCTTGCAACTTTTCACTGTCGTCCCGCGATGCAATCTTCTGCGCAACTTTCTTCATTTTGGATACCTGAAACCACATTTCATAATTAAACATAACAAACCATACAACCCCATACCTCGCTTTGGAACTGGACGAAAATGTACAGGCGAACAATTTCGTTGATCATAACAATAACGACATTTGAATACAGCTTGATGAACAGCATCATTCTGGAATGTTTCCAAAAGACATTCTCTTCAGCTGTTCGTTCTTTCCAATCCACAAAGTCTGTGTCCAACCAGAAAGCAACAATGGCCACCGCAGTTATAATCACGCGAAAACAGCCAATCAAAGCAAATATGGAAAAATGCTGATTGATTTCATTCATTAAAACATGAATTTTCCTCATGATCATTACAACTTTCATAACCTGGCCGGTTTTATCCCTGGCCAAACTTTTCCGCGAAGCACGAACGGCTTTACTTAGCGCGCGGATATAGAGCGCAATAAGCATCGGTGCACCAAGGTCGCAATTGCGACAAACAGCTAGTCCAACGGCATTGATGGCTGTCCATGTGAAACCAGATATCTCCAGACTTTTTGCACCATGAACAAAATAATCAAAACTGACATTCCAATTACCGAGGTAGTAACCAAAGAAGAAAAAAGAAATACCAGATGCAAACACTGATAACATAATCCCTGTCAGCATAATCATCGATTCTCGCCGTCTAGATGTCATTTCGTTGGCTGACAGAACCATGGCTAGTAAATCGTTCACTTTTCTCTGAATAGGTGACACATGCGCTCCGATGAAAATCATGAGCAGAACATTGACCGGTGCTTGCGCAACAATAGACAAACGGTTGGCGAATTCGACGATTCGGAAAAATTCAAGTTTCTCAACTCCGTGTCGGCCGTATTTGAGGTAGTCATCGACATCGGCGTATACAAATGCCATTAACGCGATGAATAAAACTGTAGTCCAAATCCACGTCCAGATTTTTGTTAATCCGCTTTGGTGGTGTGATTTAATGGCATAGGGATAGAGTCCGGTCAGACGAAGGTAGAGTATGTACCATTTGGAAACGACCTCAAAGGAATCTGACTTGGAGCAGGAAGGAGATTTCGTGATCTCCATTGTAATATTCAGTCTGAAGTTCATTGATTAGGCTTGTTTTGAAGCAGTGAAATGAGCAGCTCCCGCGTTATGAGAGAGTCGAGTGAGGTAATCTTGTTTTTATGAATTCTCGCCTCGGAGGTGTGGATTGTTTGAGCAGGTGGTGAACTCATCAAACACTAGATGGGAGAAGGCGGCTATTTTATTTGCGATCAAAAACTGGTCGAAACACTGAACGGCTGCAAATTTCTCTGAGTTTCGTAACTTTCTCGGGATTGGGTTTCTCACCCTGGTACCATTTTTTAAGAAATGTGGATTTTAGTCATAGAGCTTTTCAGACCGTCAAACAAGATAACTCGTTAATTTTAGCGATACCAATGTTCACTGCCTATCGGTTTTTATTCGGATTCTTGTTAGGGTTTTATTATTATTCAGTGTAATCCCTATTAGTCTTTCTTTTGACTCTTCAAGGACGGTGGCAGGTCAAACCGAATCATGCAATGACGATCTGTGGCTTTGTGCCAGGCGAATGGCGCCCCCCCCCCCCTCAACAGGCGGCTAGCGAAAACTGTTATTGCTTAGCTCTGTTCATGTCGCTGACGTCATATTGGTGTTCTGTCATTTCTAATCCACGTATCGTCAATGCATGATTCGAATCCACCAGTCAACATTTTCATAACCATCATGTATAGATCAATGACACGCCTTGATTTATACCTCAGTCTTAACATCAATGGCTCTACGAATTTTTGGTTCAGCAGACTGGATCCGAAAAGTCACAAGTATGTAGTTATAAGGGACTTACAATTTACTGGGAGAAAGTGGCAGTGTATACTTTATTAGACTGAATCCTTTAAGAGTAGATCCCAAAGTAACTACAGTATATTGGCATAAGGTAGCCATTATATAGACTTGACTGAGCACAGAATGGACGGCACACTTAAATAACAAACACAACGAGAACGAGAGATCTCCTTGTCAATTACAACAATACTGATTATCAGATATGTAGGATAACAGCATTGTAATAACCTGGTCAATGACCAGATCCATACAGTAATTTCAATATTCGAATATTTGAACAGACAAACACTTTGACTCTGGGCCCAGACTCAGAATGGAGAAACCAGCGGCTTCAACTTTGGATCACCTTGTGAATCGGGAAGCACAACATTGAACCTACTGTGTAGGCCACTGATCTCTCGACAGATCTGCCTGCAGATAAGCTTTTTGAAAAAGGTGATGAAAAGGTCACCAGATAATCTGCTGTACATGGCTTTAATAGATAATATTGAGACGTCAAGAAAGCGGAAAACAACTTGGTTCAGACGTCTGGCTAACCGTTTTGGAAAGTTTTTGCAGATAAACTGGGACGTGTCAACAGAAATCATTTTGGAGCAACTCGGAAAGCTGGAGCCGCATGTCTTCTTGAACTATTTTGAAACTGTGTGGAGAAACGATCTTATGGAACGACTTGCCGCAAACGCCAGTCGGCGTGGAAAATTATTTTTTTTGTTGCAGGTTTTTAGCAATCCAGATGAAAAATCTTTTATTCACCGACTCCCCCGGTATCTTGCATCCGCAGTCATTCGGATGCTATCTAGCGGACATCACCTTCGAATGGAAACAGAAAGATGGATGCCAGCTCCCATCGACCAAAAGGACCGGATATGCATGCACTGTGACGTTGAAGAAGAT
>JAQIWT010000767.1:0-15305 GCA_034696485.1 Isohypsibius dastychi
ACTTGCCGACGCAACTATCTTGCCGAGTTGCCCGGCAAGTTAGTTGCTAGTTGCGCGCAACTATCTTGCCGGCTACAAGCGCCTTATATAAGACGCCCGCTGGAATTGTTATTGGAACGTGTTTAAAGCCTTTAACCTGAAGAAATCCTTCTTTTTCGACCGATAATGAATACCTCCCTTACACCGATTGTTATCGTTGTCATTGCCCTCGCCGGATTGTCCTATTGCATGAACCCATGTCAGTAGCTCCAAGCGCCGCTGTTAAAGTTGAGTTGCTACTTTTGGTTCGGCTTTTGGATCCCCCTCCCAGCCTACCCAGGAGATGTGGACGATCATGTGGACCGAACGAGACAGTCAACTGTTTAGTTAGCCCATGTCAGTACGCGTCCTGCTCTGCTTACCAAACTGCCCGCTGCTGCGCTAACTATTGTGGTGGATGTAACGCTATCTGGAAACTCCCGACTGGTCAAGACGTCACTGCACAATGTAAAGCTGGTTAAGATTTTAGTCAAAACTTTGTTCCCTTGATTAAAAACGGTTGAAGTTCTCTGCATGACGTGTGTCGTTTCACGGTGAAAACATTTGTGGAACATCAATATATAGCATTCGGAAGTATTCGGGGCCGTTTGGTGACAATGATTCATGGGTAAAACATAGTACTGTTAAAACGAAAGCGGTTGTACTTTTGAAGAACATGTAATGACATCTATCGGAACAAATTCATCGTCGAAGTGGAGTTTTTAATCGATGGATCAAGGCTAACTTTTCAGACGTTAGGTAGATATGAGTACAGTAACAAAAATCTCGAGCAGCAACCAAGAGCTGTTACACGATTTAATTACCCGACGTTACTAGCAGAAAAGCTTTCTCATAAACTTGGACAGTACAAGCCGAACAGAAACAAACATGGCAGAAAGAAAGAGCTTGTCAGAACATTCTAGGTTACATACAGTAGAAATATGTAGTAGATCAGGATGAACAGAAGAAAGAAAGACTCTACCATCTCATAATAACATCCAAGGAAGTTCGTGATGTTTATTGCAAGTTTACTGTCTACTACAACAAGTCAATCAAGACTTCTTTCAAGAGCGACATTGAGTTAACAATTACAGATCGAATCTCCTCCGCAGAAAACCTTGAAAGCAACCCAAAGATTTCAGATTATCAGCAACTAACTTTAAAGAATTCCATTTTTTAATCGTTCCGTTGACAAATCCATGCAAAAAACATTCTTTCGTTGTTCGGGGCTCAAAGCTGGAACGTAATGGCATTGGGTGATCCACTAAAGCAGCAGCTGCTTTACTCCCGGCGCGTGTCGCTTTCACTGATTCTTCCGATATCGGAGCTAGCAAATCCTCTTTTCCAGGGTAGATTTTTGTTGCGATCTTAAACATGAGAAGCAGCCTGCGATGTTCTTTCAGCTGTCCAATGGGGAGTATCTTGGTCCTCCTGGCGAAATCTTCTGGCGATAGAGCTTGCAGTCCAATATCTTCGGCGAACTCCTCTCGAATCCGGTTCAAACGACCTTGAGATGTAGCCTGCCAAGGTAACCAAACCGCTGCACAGTATCCAATCACGGGAAATACGACTGCCCGGAACGCTTTGATCTTAGCCTCAATATGTCTCCTCCCAAATAAAAATTTCAAGGCGCTGGCTCTTTTTCGACACTTTTTCATAACGTAATCCACATGATCCGAGAAGGTCATTTTGGAATCGAGAACGACTCCAAGATACTTCATGCTTTCTTCTCTCGGCAAAATCTGTCCGCAAATTTCGTAGTTCCCGACGATCTTTTTCTCTCGTTTGTGTGTGAAGGAAATCAACGATGACTTTTTGGCATTAAACGACATTCCGTTCCTCTCAGACCATGCAGACAGTTCATTCAAATCTTCCTGCAGTATTTCAACATCCTTCTGGGTTTTGATGACGCGATGGAGCAACGTATCGTCGGCAAAAAGCTCCACTACCGACTTCAACTTCTCCGGGATGTCATTTATAAAAATCAGAAACAACATGGGTCCAAGAATACTTCCTTGAGGTACACCAGATGTCACCGCTTTTATTCCGGATACAAGAAGGTTGCAGATGAATCTTTTGGAAAGGCACAGACTTTTCCTGGTAGATTGGAAATCAACGCCACTTATTTCCTTCGATGTTTGGCGAACGGCATTTCTGAATCTAGTTCATGGATTTCCTTGGCTCGCTCCTGGTCAGTGGACGTTTAATTCCGCGTTCCTGTTGAGAACTATTACGGGATACCCCTCCTGAACAGGCACTGCCTTGCAAGTGCCGGTGGATGCTGCGTTTGCTCATCACCTTGTCGCATGATGGACAGGAAGCCGTGGGGCACTTTGCTGCAATGACAAGAAATACGACTTCAATTCATTTATCAAAAAGACGTTTTGAATGAGAAGGACTCACCGCCAGGTAATCGCGTCTGCCTGGTGCTCTGCTTAATAAACCTATTTTCTGGGTTTTTCCGGGGCGTCCCATGAACTGAACCCAACGAGGCTTTACGTGTTCTTCGAAGACTCCGGTTTGAACCCCTAGAGCAAACGCGGGGACAGTTGACCAATACTTCGAAAATAGAATTCACCAGAAGCCTTACGAGGATAGAACAGTCTTCGCGGAGATTTCCGTGTGACCAGAACTGCGAGAAGCGCGACTTCTAGGTCGGGTTACCAAAGTTGGGTGAAGATCGTCAGTGGGACTAAGGCGGCTGAGATGAGCAATTGACTTCTTCAAGTCTCGCATTTCTGTCCGATGTTTGATGGCGAGCTGACGAGTTGCCTCATCTGGGAAAATCAAAAACATATTTGAAGTACGTACAAGCAACTGAGCTTGAGTATACCCTGATTTACTGCAATCGTTAAAAATCGTTCAAAATGAACCTCGATTTCAAAGATCTTTAGAGAATCATGGCTCGTAATCCGTGAATTATGATACTTGTGAGTGTGACTGCTCTCTTACGGTTTTTTCGTTCGCTGTCCAGTTCTTTTCGCAAAACCTCAATTCTCCGCTCCATCTCTGAAAAAGAAATAAACACTTCTAGTACAAAACTGAAATTTCTCGATCTAATAGATCCTTCTTTCATACGGCCATAATCAAATTCCAAAAGATGAAACTTTTTTTCAGTTGATTAAATTGCAGTTTTATTACCGTTCTTTATCAGATGATTTCTCAAACAAAAACAGTGCGCACTTCAATCATCAACAGTTCATACTACATACCCGCACATAATCCTTCTCCAAGGTCTCTCACATCGTTGGAAAACATTGTGAGGAGCTCGCGAAGTTCTTCAGATGCCATCCTATATCCCTGTTGAATTTCAGTATTCAAATACCGCACGCAAGAAATCCCGTGCTTGACAAGTTGCAAATTGTTGTTTTGATGAGATTCAAGACTCGTAATGAGAAAAGATTCGAGCAATTCATCTAGTAAAGCGCTTTAATACAGACAACCAAGATCAAGGATGTGAGCTTCGCTCCTCTGTAACTTGATGTCCCCATTCATCTCTCCTCTTTTGTTTAATCCATGAAACACAACGTGCAAACTGAATCACCTCCCATCACGGATCTAAACCACGTGCTTTTGGATGTACTGTCCGACGTCATCTCTTTTCGCTGCGAGTATTACACTCCTGAAGCGAAATTGAATGAACAATCAAAAAAGCCCAATCTACGGAACTTGGAATTAACAGAAATTATTACATGAAATAAAACATCTGCCTTTCGGGCAGTCATAAACTGCAGCTGGGCCACTTATCCTCCCTTAAGTTTTTTTTCTCAAGCTGAGTATGCATACAAAAAAAATGGATCTTTTATTCATTGATGTTCATACCGAATTTCAATATGGCAGTTAAATTTGCATTATGGCCACACAGGATCAAAAACTGGCTGGTAATGCTAAATTTGATTCAATAAAATTCTGCTGCTCTTTGTTTGTTAATCTCGCATTAGCCAGCCGCTGTGGCTGGTTCAGAGCATGACCATTATACAGAGCATGCCCATAATGGTCTTGATTCAGAGTCCGCCTGGGCTATTGCTGACTAGAGTGGCAAAATTGTTTGCTCAGTCGGGATCGGACTGGTCACTCTATTGTACTACGTATGGTTGTGCATGTACTCCGTCCTCTCGTGTAATTGGGCACCCTTTTCGCTGTATCGATCGGCTCACCAAGTGCGCAGCCGGAGGGTACACGCGGAGCTCACGCATTGTGTGTGTGGTGAGCCGATCGACACAGCGAAAAGGGTGCCCAATTACACGAGAGGACGGAGTACGCAGAGTGAATGAGTCAGTGTGTTTCACGCCACATGGTTGCACTTCAGCTGCAGATGCAACTCGCCAGTAAGTAAATGAAAGAAAAATCGATCGCCCGAAATCATTGGCCAGCGAGTCTAGTAATGACGTTCAGGATTCGGACCATACAGTAAATGAAGAAACAGTTCAGTCCGCAAGTGTCTGTATTTTTTTCTTCTTTCCCATGAACCTTATTCCGGACCATTCTATGTTGGTTACTTTTGTGTTCACAGCTGAACCGTCTGACTACTATGCACTGCTAAATATTGTGCGGAAAAGTTATCTCTGCGGTTCTAATTCTTCAATCTTCTTTGTACGGCTTGTTATCCATCAACGCTAAATCATCATGGATCTGGAGAATGAGACATTTCAGCTAGACAATAGTGATGAAGAAGTTGAGAGCACGGATGACGACGACGATGACGATGATGTGCATCACGAATATCATGCAGTACTCCCTTCTCGCAGGCAAGTCGAATGACCGAATCGATATTTTTTAATTAAAACAGAAAGTATGTTTTCTTTAGCGATTCCGCTCAGATGCAAGAGGAAGATTTCCAACGTTGTTTAAGCGAAAGAAATGTGGAAAATATTCCACTAGAAGAAATCAAGGCAGGAGTGAAGGACAAGATCAAGAAAATCAAGAAGGCCATTAAACATGGAAAACCAGCCGACGGCGAATGGTTTTGGACAAATGATGATTGGAATAAGATCTTGTGGTCTGTGGCGACACCAAAATGGGGCGGAATTTATGGAACTGAGGAAAATGTTAAAGTTCTGGAATACATCACTAGGAAGGCTCCACTACCAAATTTCGATGAGAACTCCGGTGATTTACTTCTTCTGAGGTTGCTGGCAATAGAAACCAAGGATGGCTCTCCGGAATTCAAGTTTTGGGTGAATTCAAAATTAAAAGCTTTTCAAGAGGAAGAGCGGATTAGACAATTACGGGTGAAGCTTTTTTCGAGAGGACATTTCAAAAACCTCCGGATATTGCAAAGTGCCGGTATCGCAGTCTCGTCACACAGAATTCTTGCAAAATATTGCCTGTGTGATAATGGTTCCACATACGTTATGGAAAGCAGTGACAAGAAATTCGACCTTATCGGGAAGTTCCTGGATGCAGCGAGGGAAACTGGAGACCTCGACGCATTTGATCTTACTACTTCTGAAATCTGTAATGCCTGGCTTTGGTAAG
Source organism: Isohypsibius dastychi (assembly GCA_034696485.1). Classification (NCBI taxonomy): domain Eukaryota; kingdom Metazoa; phylum Tardigrada; class Eutardigrada; order Parachela; family Isohypsibiidae; genus Isohypsibius; species Isohypsibius dastychi. The sequence continues at coordinate 5,497 of JAQIWT010000767.1, forward strand.
ATTCTTGTTTAAGTACGAAAGACCCGAATTTTGCCGAATTCTAATTGATAAAATGTTACAAAAGTCTTGCAGAAAGTCAAGACTGCGAAAATTTTGATTACGAAACCGTTGAGCGCCGCAATAACTAACAAGAATGCTAATCAGAGAAATTGATACGGTGATTGCTTGACCGCATTTTTCGAATTATTGATCTTTTTCAGGAGGATGAACAAAGATGAAAAAACGTTCAACGACCAGTTCTCGCAAAATGGCAACAATATCACCGCCGACGACGGGGTGCAACCCAGCCTCTCGATCCTGGCCAACGGCTGTTCTCGATTTGGGTGGCTGCGGTTGTTGTTAACATACGTTCAACCACCAACCGCAGACTTCGTAATAGGATGTTGGCTGAACCAAAGTCTTGTCACGTTTTTCATCACAATGTATTACTGTCTCAAGCGTGGAGGGGAAAGTCTTCTTCAAGAAATCCACTATCCACATCCCAGCCGTGTATTCCATAGCCCTCCAAAAGGGTTGCACTTCTTCCCGAAAATTACATCGTTGCTGGTCAAGATGTTAAGGCGATGTCAAGTGGTACATCCAGCCCCCGGTTATCGTGCGCTGAATGCGCCCAACGATGGAATTTATATATTGCCACCGTTAAAAGAACTGTGCTTGTGCACTGTGCGCCTTCATTATATGGGCACACCTTGGACTTCTCGCTTGCCGGTCTTGACAGTGGAGAACTCGAAGATAATGCAAAAACGAGTCGTGGCAGGGGAAAGGGAAATCGTTACTGGTGCGGATGTGGCTGCCGGGATTCGTCGGCAACTGGACCTTGTGGACCTGTTCGACCAGTTCAAGGAAATAGTCAGCGAGGGCTATAAATCTATTCTGCCTATTGCCGAACATGCGCTCGTTGATGATTTTTGCAATACATTCTGATTCTCAAGACATGGTTATCAGAACAGCTGTAATTATTTTAACCTTCTTTTTTCCATTATTTCTGCATTTTTTCTCTACTTGTTGAATTGTTTGCTGTTCCATCATCATAATAAATCTCCTAATATCCTTTTCAGCTTCTGATCATTTTTTCGAAGTTTTTTCTTCCGAATTTCCGAAGAAGAATCTTTAGGACATTGTTAAAGCGGTATAATAACCGTCGGAACTCCGAATCGTATTTCGTAAGTACCGAGTTGAACTGAGTTCAAGACACTCCCACTGGCCTTTTCTAATCGCATCCTACTTCAGCAAAGCGTTTTAAGTCGCCCCTTGCGATTGAAAACCGAAAGCTTAACGGATGAAATCAGGTCAAGAATTGTAAATTCATGTGTTGTGTGATGAGAAGACAGGCTGCAGGACTATTTCAGAGCAGATACTGCGTAACCACATTAAATTTCGCGGTCAACTGTTGATGACCCCAAGCCCGCTGCCGGTCTTTCATGTTTTAAAAGTGCATATCCTGCTGGGACGGAAATTTCATCCAGTGGTAGCTTCGGTAAAATACGTTCATTTTTCTCCTGGTATACACTTAAAAGTGCTGTCCTGAACAGTCAACCGACGTTGCAGCTCACGTTCATCCGGTTGATTTTCTCTTCCAAGCTCCCCAGAGCTGCATCGAACCATTCACGTTTCAGCAACTTTAAACCGTCGACTTTGTTGTCTCTAGTTTGGTAGATCAGAATCACGTACGTCAGCACAACTCCAAACACCTATAAGCCCAAAGGTCAACAATATTTATTACTTCTCTGATGGGGCAAACAAGATCATCTTTCCGCTTGAACTCACCGCAGTCAAATATTCTTTGGTTATACTGAAGAACCCGGCCGCGCTTATGCAGACTTCAGAGCTGTCAATGTCAGCTGCAAAAGTAATGCATTGATCCTGAATCTCGCGGCTGACGTTAACCGTTCTCAATCCCATGATACGTCTCTTTAACTGGAGAATCTGAAGAAATGAAAGAAAACATTAAGACAATGTGATCAAGGTTTGGAATCAGAAGAATCCTCACGGCGGAATTCAAGGATAAAGAAACATGACAGCGGATATAAGTGGATAAAAGTACAACAATTAAAAATATGACAGAATAAATTTGCATCGCTTTCGCGTCTCGTTGTCGTCCAGCCAAAACGATTTCGGGTTCATGGATATCTGGTTCAACTGGCGCACGAAGAAATGTCGACAAGACACAGATAATCGTGATCAGTTCACGAATCGAGCTAACCAGAATGATCCAACCAAACGCATCATTAAGGGAATAGATAATAACTGCCAATTTTCGGTATCGTAAACTGGCGATCTCTGAATAACTTCCGACTTTCTGAATTTGACAGCTGGGCGTTTCTGCTAGTTTTCGGACACAGGAACCGAGTATCCATATGAGCAGAGCTGCCAAAAACTGAACTGAAAGGTCACCATTCAAGAACAGACCGGTTTTCAGAACGATGAGCGTCTGAAATGGCATGAAAGGAAGATTGAAGTTGATCCCCAGCAGATTGAAGCTAAACGACTCGGTGGAATTCAGGCCAAGACTCGTATCGACAATGATGAACGCAGTTTCTGCAGCCATGCCCAAGATCACCCCAGCCCAAATACCGAACACCGCCACTATCGACCATTTTCGAAAGTTCCGTAGTTCGGGTGAGCTCAGAATCTCACGAGCGATGCTATCCACATCTGTGATGACTTGAAGAATGGTTTTCCGCTTCCAGATGACGAGGAGTAAGGTTATTGGGGCCTGGATGACATTGCCGATTCGAAAAGCGCATTGGAGTATGGAGAAGAATTCAAGTTCTGCTAACTGGAACTGGAAAAAGTGTATCCATTCGTACAAAAACCCGTTGGCAGCTAGAATCATGGTCACAAAGACAATTGCAGTCCAAGTCTTCAGAACAACGCTCATTTGACCTGGTGACGTTGTGAACGGGAAACAGCCAGTTATTTGAAGGTATCGAAAGAACCATCGTGAAACACATACGTATGTTACAGGCGAAATTCCGTTTTGGCAGGTGGCAGTTTCAGTATTCTTAGCCATTTCAGAAGCTATGGTTTATACTGATGATTGATGTCCGTTTGTGAAAAGAGGATAACTCAAAATTATAAAAATGAACAGGATGAGAAGGCTGTGCCACATGGGCATCTTTCTGAACGTTATGTTAGACATCTGATAGCTGGTTGAGAGGGATAGTTCAACGTCGAATTCCTCATCGGGATTAGCATCGCTTACATATTCATACATCAAGTTTGATCATGTGCCCCGACTGACTGGCAGTCGACACCAATTGCATTATCATTGGAACACCAGGTGTACTTTGGTAAATAGAAAATTTGCCCCTGAGAGCCGAAAACAGCTCACTATCATTGCATTCCTGGTTCTTTTTGGACCATCAATCTGAAAACAGAATCTCACCTCGCATTATCAACGCTTCCTCTCACTACCTTCACCACGGCTGGATCTGATCCAGGTATTCGAATTTCATAAAATCTGGTGTGTTTCGGATACAGGGCATCTGAAGCGTGAGTGGGGGATTCGATCGCTACTGGCCCCGGTCAATCATCTGTCTCTGTGTGGACTGCCAGTGGTGCAACGGAGGCAGAGAGGCAGACTTGCATTTGTAGCCTTTTCAGCAAACACGTTCAGCCCACGGCGCCGGCCGCTTTGTGGTTGTTTTGATTCGTTTAACTACTACTCTCTGAAGTCGTTGTTCGTCCCTTTGATTCAGGAAAAGATACGAGCAGCTTGAAGAAGACAGCCATTAAATAATATACCTATCTGGCTTGCCCAGTTACACATGCCATCTCGCTCAAATGAGTGCATTTTGCACAAGCCCATTGATCTCCACACAACCGACAAACCTGACGAGAAATGGAATTGGGAGAACATTGATGACGCAAACGTGTTTGATGAATTCGGATTTTCCTACGGAAAACACCACCTGCTCGCAGATGGAGATACCTACGGGTCATTTCCAGGGGAAAAGAATAACATTTCGCTTTGCGCCCATCCGTCACCGTTCTTTAGTTTTTTTGCGTAAATAAGATATATTTAGAATTCTTCAAATTTTTCGATTTTTGCGGAAGGTTGTATCCAAGTAGCAACGTATTGTTTTCTTCCTTTCCGGGTAATGGCCTGGATATAACCGAAGGTTCAGCATCGAGCCTCTACGCTCAACTTCTCTGTCACTTTGCATTGAGAAGGTTCGAGAAAAATACCATAAAAAAGTAGAAAAAAATGTTCGAAGCTAAAGCTTTTGTATTTTTGATTCCTCGCACTTCTGATTTTAACGCAATTTGTAAGATCAAGTGATATCGCTGTGTGCGGGTGCTTTAAGAATAGGGGGACCTGGAAACCTAGACAACCCCCAATCTTGTAATCAGTAAAGCTATTTTTCTGGAGGACATTTCGACGACCTTCCGCAATATGTCCCACGAGCATCTCGCCGGGGGACGCCCGAAGGTATTAATCTTGTAAAACTAGAAAATTCCATTTGAAAAATCATCCAAAATAAATACAGATTACTTTCTTCTTTTCGATTGAAAAACACAGGAAGAACATCCTGATTGCTGACAAAGCAAGCGAATCCAAAGGAGATTCCAATTCAAAAAGACGATCTATTAGACAATTTCAAAATATTAAAGAAGGTAAAAGCTCAGCATCCAAAAACCAAAAGGAATTCCAAATGCGGAATAGTAAATGCGTTATGGGATGGATGCGTTATTAGGGTGGAGTGTAAATGACGTCACCCACATGGCGGGACAGGACGCACTCACAAACCTTCCTCGGCAGCATTATTCCGCAAAGCGAAATGAATTGGTGAGCTAGTCTATGGTGGCAAACTTGAAGGTCTTTTCTGGTAGCTCACTCTACCAACATTCGTGGAACACCTGAGTATCCATCGCCTCTCAAAAAACGCTTCCTCTAGGTTTTTAGAATATGTTTTGCTGTCGAGCAAATTTCTTTAATATGCTTTCAGTCCTATCATTTGTTAATGTCAGTTTCTTTCCTCTCTATATTTTCCTGAATGTAACTTTTACGGCGCCATGAACTTCCGTAGGCAGACTTCTCATTGTCTTGAAGTTTCGAAGTTAAACTTTCGTAGTCTCGATCTTTCGTAGTCAAGAGCTCTCGTTGTCCTAAGCTTCCGTAGTCACGATCACTCGTAACCAACAGTTTCGTAGTGGACGGTTCATCGGGCTGAGGATTCCCGGTAAAGGATTTTGCTCATAAAACAACTCATAATTAAAACCCATGGCATTTTGAACAATTCACGAGTACGGAGTACGATTACAGATTGTACATTTCGTTCAGTAATTTACCCCGTCCTCTCGTGAAACTGGGCACCCCCTCGTCTTGATTTAGGACAGCGTGAGTTAAGACAGCGCGATTTCATGTTGGAAATTCCCCATAGCATGACGGTGTGGCTAAAAGAATCAAGTAGACATAAAAATTCCTGAGCATGGCTCAACACACGGTAAGACGGAGTAAATGGTGGCCGCAGGATATTTAGAAAATTTCGGAGTAAACACTGGATTTTTCAAGCAGTCTACTTACGTAGTGAGGTTCTTCGTTCGAAATCAGCATGGGTGCCTTAAGTTGTTTGGTCTTTTGGTTTACAATATTTCGTCTCCAAGTGAATTCCACTCCGTTCCCTGAAAACTGGAGGGAATACATCGCGAAAGAAATGATCGATAAATACGATGGAAAAGTTCTCGACGGATTTTCCGAAAAATATTTCCAAGGTAACATTGATGGGATTGATAGAAGCTTGCCACTGGATGCACATCATGGTCAGCTGAATAATGCAATCAATGATGAACGAAAACGTTGGCCTAATGGCGTAGTGCCCTATGTGCTGAGCGACAAATTCATGGAAGATGATCGAAGGCTAGAGAAAGAGATCATTCTCGCGGCGATGAACAGCATAGCGTCACATACCGGTTATTGCGTAACTTTCGTTCCGAGAACAACGGAACAAGACTATGTACACATTGGAAGGGGATTAGATTGTCATTCCGATGTTGGAAGGACTGGAGGAATGCAATATATATCGCTTACCAGAGGTTGCTTGGAGGAAATTGGCGTTATTCAGCACGAGCTTCTTCACACTCTTGGGTTCTACCATGAAAACTCGAGAGCCGACCGAGATGATTACGTCTGGATCAACTGGAGCAATCTCATGCCAGCTGCTGCTAAGGATTTTAGAATACCCACTGATGCGATGACCTTTGGTTTACCTTATGATTACGACTCTATTCTGCATTACCGTCACAACGCCTTTGCGATCAATGCTTCTGCACCGACCATAGTCCCGAAACAAAAAGCAAGCAGAATCGGACAGAGTGCTGTTATGAGTATTTTGGATATTCTCAAGTTGAAGAGAGCATATAAGTGCACCAAAGAAAGTTATGAAAAAGAAATTGTCCCAGTGCCAAAACAAGCGGTAACAAAGGAAATCACTTCTGCTGAAATCAAAGAATTTGGGGAAACTGAGTGATAAAGAATGCCGTGCCCTCGAAACAAAAAACTGTCGACTCCAAACTTGGGCAAACTGCACCACTGGATATTTTTGGTTTAATTGCAGCCGTCACTCGACATGGAATGAAATCCAATTTCATTTGGAGCAAGTTAGACAAGGCCTGCCCTTCAGTCCATTCGGAATAACTTTGACAGGCAAGCGAGAGCTGAAATCTGAATCTTTTGATGTTGTCTCTGAGAACTTGATACTCCTCCGAATATTCGACGTGGCCAATTTTAGTTCCAGCACATTCACGCAGCTTCAACTACCCAACCTCCTAAATCTCGGGTTCCAATATTGCACGAACATCCACATCAAGGCAGGTACCCTGAAATTCAGCAAGCTCAGACTATTGGAATTCTTTAAATCCACAATCCGCGAGATTGAAGAAGGATCTTTCGAAAGCTTGATCAGTTTGAAGACGATTGCTTTCGACCGAGGAATCTCGCCGCCGTTTGAGCCGCCGACAAGAGAGCATCTATGGAGACTCCATTGTAGCGCAGAATACCGTTGGCTGAGAGAATACCTCAAGCAGCATCCAGAACTCATTCGTCCACGAAACAATGGGGAAATATACAATGTTTCAGGAGTTGTTAATAATCGGTTTACTAGACGCATGATTTATTATCCTGTTGACTGCGCGAAAGTTGATCTTACTGGCGACCCATACCAGATTGAATTTACCCTAAACGCTCAAGAATGAGGAACTGATGACGTGCATAATGACTGGTTGAAAACCGGTCAAAGGTATTCCTGAATTATGAAAAGTCAAACCGAACAGAAACCATGAACAAGTTGGTATTTCAGATTCGAGAGATTTTGAACAGCAGTATGCGCACCGGCTTTTCCAGTCAGCAAGTTATGGCCCTGTTATAGTCGTTGTCGCAATATAGCGCTATAACAGCGATTACAGCAATAACGTTTTTTGTCGCTGATATGTTTATTGTCGGTGGGCAATTTCGCGCTATTACCTACGTCATAATCGCCAACATACTAAAAATGTGTCCAGCGATTACCGCTACAATTCTGGAGGAGATACTGACAGCAGCCAAGTAAGCGATGCTTGGCTAAGGTGAGTAAGCCAAATGTCTGAAAGCGGATTCATTTGCCTTCGCTAGATTTGAAACTGGCCCAATGTCGGTGTCGATGATTTCGAAGAAATGTTCAAGTTATAATATTTTAAGAAAGATTTGAATCTCATTTTTTGTAACTGTATGGTAATGATGGTCTGAAAATGTTTGCGTATTTCAAGCGTGAAATAATTAACGTGTCATGTTTTGCAATTTCAGACCGCTCCAGTACGCCGGAGACGAGTTCAATGCACAGTTTTCTGAACCCATTCCGCCTTCGAATACACCCAGTCCAAACTTTCCTGAAATGGATATTGACCACTCCGATACCGAAAGCTCATCTGGCTTGAGTGATTCAAGCCCAGTTGGTTCCAGCGACAGCACGTCTGACAGTGCTGCGGATCCAATCATTATGGATTACATGTACGATCCAGAAAAGAACCATTCCATTCAATTCAGCCCAAGTCCAAGTCCACCGGCGGATGTCCGAGACCGCAACGTCCACATGCTACTCAACGCACGTGCTTCTGTCCAAAGGAGTGGCGCCTCCTTCCATCGATCTGATGACGGAATGTTGGTCTCGACAAAGTCTCATGTCGCTATTTCTGACCATCTACCACTGCTTCGTACGGCGCATTAAGGTCAACAACCCACGAGTTGAGCATGTCCGCTATTGACCCCGCGATCACAGCTACACTTTCGCTCCAAAAGTCGCTACTTTACTCGCCAAAATGATACGACGATTCGACGCTGATCACCCGCTTTTGCTTGTGAAACAACTTTTGGATATTTCGGGTGAAGTGCTACCCCCACAGATTATGGTGATCAAGAAACCACTGCAGAAAATGACGCATGAAGTGTATATTAACAAGTGCATGATCAAGAGGACTTCGCCCGTCCTGACATCATCGAATATCATGGAGTTGCAAGGGCAGACAGTTGCAAGAGAATGGGAACTTCCGCAGTGTGCCAACCTTCCACTTGCGTATCGAGAGAAGTTGGTTTTGGATGACCTGTACGCCGCGTTCAAGAAGGAAGTTCGAAAAGCTGCCAAAGCAAAGTTGTCTGAAAGCGAACATCTCGCAGTTAACGAATTCTGCCTCACATTCTAAATTGATGTAATTCGGCGAAACTGAAGCAGGCAGTCTTCCACACTGCGGAAAGTAATCTGGAACCAGCTCCAAGCAGATGAAAGCATCTACTGGCTCACTCTTCTGACATTCGCGGAAAACCTGTCTATGCATCTGCATCTCAAAAAAATGCTTCCTCTTCAGGTTTTTGAATATGTTCCGCTGTTCTGTCGAATATGGAACCAGAGATTCTGTCTCCCTGTGTCTGCAAGACCTAAATTTAAATGCCACTCAGTACGAGATTTGCAGACAGGCAGCGCTTACAGACGCTCAATTCAGCACTCACCCTTCTCTAGGTTATCTATTTGCTTCGTCTGTTACTGTTGAGCAGGCTAATGGAGTGATCAAAGGAAAGGTGATTGTTAACTTCACCTAATCTAATTCAAGCACAAAATTTATTCAAAGATAATTTTTTTTGGTACGAGCTGTTTCAAGCCCGATTGGACAATGAATTATAAGTAAACAAATATAAATAAATAAATGAATAAGTAAATAAATGAATAAATAAATAGAATGAAGTTGATAAAGTCTATTGAATGAAATACAATCTGATATTATTAAATCAGACCAGAAAAATTATTCTCGAAGCCGTTCGGTATCAACTCGCCGAGAGTTGCGCTTGCCAGTGAAATGTGGCCCAGGGATATCTAAATAAAGGATCCAATCTGAAGAGCTGATAACGAGTAGATAAGCACGTCTGTAGCCGTCAAGGTTGTCCGGGTGTCCGGGTGCCGGCGGACAATCTTGCCGGGCATGAATGTCCGCTTTTCGGCACGGTTGTCCGCCTGTCATTATTCCATCCCATGTGCTTTGTGATACAAGGTAATAGAAGTATTGCGCCACTTATAATTTTCGCAATTCACGGCACTGATCACCCATGTGATCAGCAAAATACAGGGAGCGTGAGTGAGCTCACCTCTCTCTCTTGCGCAGTCGAGCACATGCCAGTCACTCATGCGAAGAGCTCCAAAGTCAAACATTTTGCTTTGACTGGAAATTTTCCTCAATTTGCGTTCTTGAACTTACCCGCTCTTGCCTCAAACGCTCCACTTTTTCCGTCATGGAAAACATGAAACATCTTGAAGAAGCTATCAACGACGACTTCGGGGATGTCG